>JAODAL010029378.1:0-51677 GCA_025379985.1 Phyllomedusa bahiana
GACGGGTTTTTTGGGGTCACCACAGCTAAAAAAAAAGTTAATTAACCCCTTTGGGTGTAAATTCGCCAAAAATTGAAACCAAACCAAAAAACTTGGTATTTGTTAAAGGTTTTTACAATGCGGTGTTTTTTTCGCCCCCCAAAAAATAAAAAGGGTAATTATTGTAATTAACCCCTTTTCTTGTGAATTTTTGCTACAGGGAAAAAAGTATATATTTTGGGGTTGAAAATTAAGGGTTTTTTGGGATCCACAGCTAAAAAAAACCCAAAGCTTAAAAATTTTAACCCTTGGATTTTAAAATTTCCCAAAAAATTTGGGGAAACCCCAAACCAGTTGCTTTGTTTGCGTTTTAAATGGGTGTTTTTTCGCCAAAAAAGAGATTTAAAATTTTTTTAAATTTAACTTTGCTTGTGAATTTTTGCCCAAAGGAAAAAAGGTTAATTTTTTTGGCCCCTTGAAAATGAATTTTTTGGGAAAAACCCCAAGTGAAAAACAAAGTTTAAAATTTTCCCCCGGATGTAAAATTGCGCCAAAAATTGAGCCACCAAAAAAACTAGTAGCTTTTGTAGCCCTGTTTTCAAAGGGGTGTTTTTTACGCCACACAAAAGAGATTTAAAATTGTAAAATTTAAAACCCTTTTTCCCTTTTGAAAATTTTGCTACAGGAAAAATGTTTTTTTTGGCTTTTAAAATGACGTTTTTTGGGTTTTTTCCCCCCAGCTGAAAAACAACGTTAATTAAACCCTTTTGGGGGTAAAAATTTCCCCAAACAATTGAGCCACCGCAAAAAATTTGCCTTTGTAGGTGTTACAATGGGCGGTTTTTTTACGGTTTAAAAAAAGAGAAAAAAAATTTTAATTAACCTTTTTTTGGTGAATTTTGCTACAGGGGGAAAAATTTTATTTTTTTGGCCCTTTAAAATGAATGGTTCCCTTGGGGGTCACCACAGCCCGAAAAAAAACCAATTAATTAACCCCTGGATGTAAATTTTCGCCAAAGAATTTAGCCCCCCACAAAATAGTAGCTTTGTTGGTGTTAAAATGGCCCTTTTTTTAAAGCCAACCAAAAGGAAAAAAAAAAATTTTAATTAACCTTTGCTTTTTAAAATTTTTGTACAGGAAAAATGTATATATTTTTTGGCCCTTTAAAAAGCGGGTTTTTTGGGGATCACCCCAAAACTAAAAAAAAAAGCTTAATTAACCCTGGGGTTTTTAATTTTTTTTCCCCCCCAAAAAAAATTTAGCCAAACCCCCAAAAATTTTGTTTGCTTTGTAGCGGGGGTTTCTTCGGTGTTTTTTCGCCTTCAAAAAGAGATTAATTCTGTAATTAACTTTTGCTTGTTTAATTATGTACAGGAAAAAAAAGTTTATAATTTTTGGGTTGAAAAATGAAGGTTTCCCGGGAAACACCACAGGCCCGAAAAACAAGCTTTAAAATTAAACCCCTGGATGTAAAATTGCCCCCCAAAAATTGGGGCCCAAACCCAAACTAGTTGCTTTGTAAGGGGGTTACAATGCCCGGGGTTTTTTAGGCCCCCTCACAAAAAGGAATAAAATTTTTTAAATTTAAACCCTTTTTTTGTTTAATTTTTGCCCCACCCGGAAAAATTTTTTATATTTTGGGGGTTGAAAATGACGGTTTTTGGGATCACCAAAGCTGAAAAAAAACGCTTTAAATTTAACCCTGGGGTAAAATTTCGCCCCAAAATTGAGCCCCACAAATAGTAGTTTGTAGGTGTTACAAGGGGTGTTTTTTAGCCACAAAAAGAGATAAAAATTTTAATTAACCTTTTTTTGTGAAAAATGCAACTTGAAAAATGTATATATTTTGGCGTGACAATGACGGTTTCTTGGGATCACCACAGCTGAAAAAACAACCGCATAAATTAACCCCTGGATGTAAATGTGCCAAAGAATTGAGCCACCACAAAGTAGTAGCTTTGTAGGCGTTACAAGGACGGTCGTTTTTTACGCCACACAATAAGAGATAAATTTTAATTATCCTCCGCTTGTGAATTATGCTTCAGGAAAAATGTATATATTTTGGCGTTTGAAAAATAACGGTTTCTTGGGATCACCACAGTGAAAAAACAACGACTTAATTAAAACCCCTGGAGTAAAATTGCGCAAAACAATTGAGCCACACCAAACCAGTAGCTTTGTAGCGTGTTACAATGGCGTGTTTTTTTACGTACACAAACGAGAGATAAAATTTTTAATTAACTTCGCTTGTGAATTATGCTACAAGGAAAAAAATGAATATATTTTGGCGTTAAAATGTGGTTTCTTGGGATCACCACGCTGGAAAAACAACGCTAAATTAACCCCTCGTTGTAAATTGACGCCAAACAATTGAGACCACCACAAACCAGTAGACTTGTAAGCGTGTTACAATGGCGTGTTTTTTTACGCTACACATCGAGGGGGGGGGGGGGGGGGGGGGGGGGGGGAGATAAAATTTTAATTAACCTTCGCTTTATAATTATGCTACAGGAAAAAATGCATTATTTTGGCGTTGAAAATGATGTTCATGGGATACCACAGCTTGAAAAACAACGCTTAATTAACCCTGGATGTACAATTGCGCCAAAAGATTGAGCCACCACAAACTAGTAGCTTTGTAGGTGGTTACAATGCGGTGTTTTTTACGCCACACAATAAGAGATAAATTTGTATTAAACCCTTTGCTTGTGGTTATGCTACAAGGAAAATGTATAATTTTGGTGTTGAAAAATGACAGTTTCTTGGGAATCAACATAGCTGAAAAACAACGCTTAATTAACCCCCTGGATGTAAATTGCGCCAAAACAATTGAGCCACCACAAAAACTTTAGCCTTTGTAGCGGGTGTTACTTGGAATGTTTTTTCACGTCACAACAATAAGAGATAAAATTGGGAATAATCCTTTGCTCGTGAATTATGCTACATGAAAATGTATATATTTCTGGCGTTGAAAATGAAGGTTTCTTGGATCACCACCGCTGAAAAAACAATACGCTTAAATAACCCCTGATGAAATTGCGCAAAAGAATTGAGCCACACAAACTAGTAGCTTTGTAGGTGTTACAATGCCGTTGTTTTTTACGCCACACATTAGAGGATAAAATTGTAATTCAACCTTTGCCTTTGTGAATTATGCTACAGGAAAAAATGTATATATTTTGGCGTTTGAAAATGACGTTTTCTTGGGATCACACAGCTGAAAAAACAACGCTAAATTAAACCCTGGTATGTAAATTGCGCCAAACAATTGAGCCACCAAAAAACTCGTCGCTTTGAAGCTTGTTACAATGCAGTGTTTTTTACGCCACACAACAAGAGATAAAATTGTAATTAACGTTGCTTGTGAATTATGCTACCAGGAAAAATGTAATATATTTTGGCGTTGAAAATGGACGGTTTCTTGGATCACCACAGCTGAAAAACAACGGCTAAATATCCCCTGGATGTTAATTGCGCCAAACAAAATTGAGCCACCACCAAACTAGTAGCTTGCAGCGTGTAACAATGGCGTGTTTTTTAAGACTACACAACAAGAGATAAAATTTTAATTTAACCTCCGTTGTGAATTATGCTACAGAAAAATGTATATATTTTGTAGTTGAAATTGATGGTTTCTTGGGATCAACACAGCTGAAAAACAACGCTTAATTAACCCCTGGATGTAAATTGCGATAAAGATAGAGCCACCACATAAACTAGTTGCTTTGTAGCGTGTTTAGCAATGCGGTGTTTTTTTACGCTACACAACAAGAGATAAAATTGTAATCAACCTTTGCTTGTGAATTATGCTACAGGAAAAATGTATATGTTTTTGCTTTGAAAATGACGGTTTCTTGGGATCACCACAGCAAAAGAACAACGCTTAATTAACCTCTGGATGTAAATTGCGCAAGTATTTGAGCACCCCACAAACTAGTAGCTTTGTAGCGTGTTACAATGTGGTGTTTTTTAACGCACAACACATATAGTGATTAAAATTGTAATTATCACTTTGCTTTGTGGATTATTGCTACAGGAAAAATGTATATACTTTGGCGTTGAAAATGGACTGGTTTCTTGGATCACATAGCTGAAAAACAACGCTTAATTAACCCCTGGATGTAAATTGCGCCAAACAATTGAGCCACCCAAAATAGGTAGCTTTGTAGGTGTTACAATGGCATGTTTTTTACGTCACAAAACGAGAGATAATATTTGTAATTTACTTCGCTTATGAATTTTGTACAGGAAAAATTGCATATATTTTGGCGTTGAAATATGATGTTTCTTGGATCACACAGCTGAAAAACACAACGCTTAATTAACCATGGATGTAAAATTGCGCCAAAGAATTGAAGCCACCACAGAAATAGTAGCTTTTTAGCGTGTTACAATGTGGTGTTTTTTAAGCCACCAATAAGTGAGTAAAATTGTAATTAACCTTTGGTTGTGGATTATGCTACAGATAAAATGTATATATTTTGGCGTTGAAAATGACAGTTTCCTCTTGGATCACCATAAGCTGAAAAAACAACGCTTATTTAACCCCTGGATGTAAAGGCCGCCAAACAAACTTGAGCCCCACAAACTAGTAGCTTTGTAGCGTGTTAAAATGGCATGTTTTTTAGGTCACACAATAAAGAGATAAAATTGTTATTAACCTTTGGCTTGTGGAATTATGCTACATAAAAATGTATATATTTTGGCGTTGAAATTGACGGTTTTGGGATCACCACCAGCTGAAGAACAACGCTTAATTAACCTTTCTGGATGTAAATTGCCGCCAAAGAATTGAGCACCAAAAACTAGTAGCTTTGTAGAGTGTTTAAACAACTGGCGTGTTTTTTAAGCTACACAACAAGAGATTAAATTTGTATTAACCTCCGCTTGTTAATTATGCTACAGGAAAAAATGTATTATATTTTGTCGTTGCAAAATGATGGTTTCTTGGGATCACTCACAGCTGATAAACAACGCTTAATTAAACCCTGGATGTAAATTGCGCTAAAGAATGAGCCACCACAAACTTTGTAGCTTTGTAGCGATGTTTACAATGCGGTGCTTTTTACGACACGCAATAAGAGATACAAATTGTAATCAACCTTTGCTTGTGAATTATGATACCAAGGATAAATGTATATACTTTTGCGTGAAAAATATGTTTCTTGGGATCACCATTGTGGAAAAACAACAGCTAATTAACCACTGATGTAAATAGCGCTCCAAACACATTTGGAGCACCACCACACAACTAGTTAGCTTTGTTGCGTGTAACAATGGCGTGTTTTTTAATGCTACTCAAAAAGAGATAACATTGTAATTATAACCTCCGCTTGTGAATTATGATACAGGGAAAAATATGTATATATTTTGGCGTTTAAAAATGATGGTTTCTTGGGATCACCACAGCTGAAACAACAACGCTTAATTAACCCCTGGATGTATAAATTGCGCTAAGAATTGAGCCACCACAAACTAGTGATTTGTAGCGTGTTACAATGCGGTGTTTTTTACGCCCAACACAATAAGAGATAAAAATTGTAATAACCTTTGTTGTATTATGCTACTAAGGGAATAATGTAATATGTTTTGTCTTTGAAAAATGACGGTTTCTGGGGATCACCACAGCTGGAAGAACCCCAACGCTTAAAATTAACCTCTGGATTGTAAATTGCGCCAAAGAATTGAGCCACCCACAACTAGTAGCTTTGTAGCGTGTTACAATGCGGTGTTTTTTACGCTCACACAATAATGAGATAAAAATTGTAATTAACCTTTGCTTCGTGGAATTATGCTACAGGAAAAATGTATATACTTTGGCGTTGAAATGACTGTTTCTTGGGATCACCCTAGCTGAAAAACAACGCTTAATTAACCCTGGATGTAAAATTGCGCCAAACAATATGGCCACCACAAACTAGTAGCTTTGTAGCGTGTTACAATGGCTTGTTTTTACGTCACACAACGAGAGATAAAATTTTAGTTAACCTTCGCTTATGAATTATGCTACAGGAAAAATGCATATATTTTGGCGTTGAAAATGACTGTTTCTTGGGATCACCACAGCTGAAAAAACAACGCTTAATTATCCCCTGGATGTAAAATGCGCCAAAGAATTGGAGCACCACAAATAGTAGCTTTTTAGCGTTTTACAATGTGGTGTTTTTTTCGCCACACAATTAAGAGATAAAAATTGTAATTAACCTTGGCTTGTGGATTATGCTACAGAAAAAATGGTATATATTTGGCGTTGAAAATGACAGTTTCTTGGATCACCACAGCGAAAAACAAATTTTAAATTTAAACCCCGGATGTAAAAATTTCGCCAAAAATTGAGCCCCCACAAACAGTAGCTTTTCCGGTTTTCAAAAGCGGGGTTTTTTTTCCACACAAAAAAGAGAAAAATTTTAATTAACCTTTGCTTTGGGAAAAATGCCAAAAAAGGAAAAATGTATATATTTTGGGTTGGAAAAAGACAGTTTCTTTTGGGGTCAAAACCCCGCTTTAAAAAAAAACGTTTTTAAAATTTAACCCCCGGATTTTTAAAATTTCGCCAAAAATTGAGCCCCCAAACCAGGAGCTTTTTTAGCGTGTTTCCCAAAAGGGGTTTTTTTTCGCTACACCAAAAAGAAAAAAATTTAATTAAAACCCCCGCTTTGAAATTTTGCGGAAAAAGGAAAAATGAAATATTTGGCGTTGAAAAAGACGTTTCTTGGGGCACCACAGCTAAAAAAACCCCCAAGCTTAAAATTTAAACCCCCGGATGTAAATTTTGGGAAAAAAAATTTAGCCAACCCCAAACAAATAGCTTTGTACGGGGATTTCAATGCGGGGTTTTTTTTCGCCCACAAAAGGATAAAATTAAAATTTAACCCTTTTCTTGTGGAAATTAAAGCTACAGGGAAAAAAGTTTTATTTTTTTGGGGTTTAAAATTTACGGGTTTTTTGGGATTACCACAGCTGAAAAACAACGCTTAATTAACCCCCGGATGTAAATTTTCGCCACAAAATTGAGCCACCACAAACTAGTAGCTTTGTTTCGTGTTACAATGCGGTTTTTTTACGCCACAAAATAAAAAAAAAAAAATTGTAATTAACCTTGGGTTGTGAATTAAAGCTACAGGAAAAATGTAAATATTTTGGCCCTTAAAAAAGACGGGTTTTTTGGGATTTACCACAGCTTAAAAAAAACGCTTAATTAAAACCCCGGATGTAAAATTCGCCAAAGAAAAGAACCACCACAAAAATAGTAGCTTTGTAGGTGTTACAATGCGGTGTTTTTTAAAGCCACAACCAAAATTTAAAAGAATAAAATTTTTAATTAAAAATTTGCTTTTTTGAATTATCACAGGAAAAATGTAATAAAAATTTGGCGTTGGGGGAAAAGACCGTTTCTTTTGGGGTAAAAAAAAGCTAAAAAAAAAAGCTTTAAATTTAAACCCCCTTTATGTAAAATTTCGCCCAAAAAATTGAGCCACCCCAAACAATAAACTTTGTAGCGTGTTACAATGGTTTTTTTTTAAAGGCTCCGCCCCCCCAAAAGAGATAAAATTGTAATTTTTCCTTGCTTTTGAATTATGCCCACAAAAAAAATGTATATATTTTTTTTCGTTGAAAAAGAAACCCTTTTCTTGGGATACCCCAAAACTAAAAAAAAAACGTTTTTTTTTAAAACCCCCCGGAAGGTTTAAATTTTCGCCAAAGAATTGGGGCCAAAACCACAAAATAGTAGCTTTGGGAGGTGTTTTCAATGGGTTTTTTTTAGCTACAAAAACAAGAAAATAAAATTGTAATTTTAAAATTCCCCCCCTTGGGGAATTTTAAGGAAAAATGTTATTTTTTTGTCTTGGGAAAGGAAGGTTTTTTTTGGGATCACCACAGCTGAAAAAAAAAAGTTTTAATTTTAACCCCCGGTTAAATTGCGCCAAAGAATTAGCCACCCCAAACTAGTAGCTTTTTAAACGTTTTTACAATTGGGTTTTTTTATCCACACAACCCAAAAATAAAATTGAATTTTAAAAAATTTGCTTGTGAAAATTTTTGCTACAGGAAAAAAAAGTTTTAAATTTTGGCGTTGAAAATACAGTTTCTTGGGATTTTTTTACCACAGCTAAAAAACAACCTTAATTAACCCCTGGGTGTAAATTGCCCAAAAAAATTTACCACCAAAACTATAGCTTTTTACTTTTAACAATGGGTTTTTTTTTACGCCCCACAAAAAAGAATAAAAATTTTTAAAAAACCTTGCTTGTTAAAATTAAAGGGAAAAGAAAAAAAGTTTTATAAATTTTTGGGGTTTAAAATTTACTTTCTTGGGGGTCACCACAGCAAAAAACAACGCTTTTAATTTTAACCCCCGGATTTTAAATTTTCCCAAAGAAAATTTAGCCACCCAAATATAGCTTTGAACGGTTACAATGGGTGTTTTTTTCCCCCACACAACAAGAGATTTAAAATTTTAATTAACCTTGCTTGGGGAATTATGCTACAGGGGAAAAATTTTTTATATTTTGGCGTTTAAAAAGGGCGTTTTTTTGGGGTCCAAAAACAGCTGAAAAACAACGCTTAAAAAAACCCCTGGATGAAAATTTTCGCCAAAAATTAGCCACCCAAAAATAGTAGCTTTGTAGCGTGTTAAAAAAGCGTGTTTTTTTACCCACACAAAAGAGATAAAAATTTTTTAAAAAACCTTTGGGGTTTTTGAATTATTTTTACAGGAAAAAAAATTTTAAATTTTGGGTTTGAAAATGACGGGTTTTTTGGGGTCACCACAGCTGAAAAACAACGTTTTAAAATTAACCCCCCGGATGGGAAATTGGGGCCAAAAATTTGACCCCCACAAACTAAATAGCTTTTTAGCGGGTTTCAAAGCGGTTTTTTTTTTACGCCACACAACAAGAATAAAAAATTTAATTAAACCCTTTTCTTGTGAATTATGCAACAGAAAAATGTATTTATTTGGCGTTGAAAATTACGGTTTCTTGGATCACCACGCTGAAAAACAACACTAATTAACCCCTGGATGTAATGCGCCAACAATTTGACACCACAAAGCTAGTCGCTTTGTAGCGTGTTACAATGCGGTGTTTTTTTTACGCCACACAATAAGAGATAAAATTGTAATTAACCTTTGCTTGTGAATTATGCTACAGGAAAAAGTATAAATTTTGGCGTTGAAAATGACGTTTCTTGGATCACCACAGCTGAAAAACATAGCTTAATTAACCCCTGTATGTAATTTCGCCAAAGAATTGAGCCACCACAAACTAGTAGCTTTGTAGCGTGTTACAATGCGGTGTTTTTTACGCCACACAACAAGAGATAAAATTGTAATTAACCTCTGCTTGAAATTATGCACAGGAAAAATGTATATATTTTGGCGTTGAAAATGACGTTTTCTGGATCACCAACGCGAAAAACAAAGCTTAATTACCCGCTGGATGGTAGTGGGGCGCCAAACAATATAAGCCACCACAAACAATAGTTTGTAGCGTGTATACAATGCGTATTTTTTACGCCACACAACAAGTGATAAAAGTGTAAATAACCTATCGCTGATGAAATATCAACAGAAAAATGTATCTATTTTGGCATTAGAAAATGACGGTTTTCTTTGGAGTCACTACAGCTGAATAACAAAGCTTAATTAACCCCTGGATGTAAATTGCGCAAAGAATTGAGCAGCCAAAAATGAAGGTGTGAATTTTGTTAATGTAGAAAACGCTGTTACTTTAAATGAATACAACAGGAACTGGGCTAGATCCCCCTTGATATTCAATGGCTGTGAAGCCAGATAGGGATTTTAAGTATATTCAGCTGCAGTGGACCCACACTGGCTTTCAAGATCCAATACCCAAAAAAATCAAAATAGAAACGTTAAGAGAAGCAGTCTCTAACAAGCTGAGACCAACCCACAAAAAATCGCTGTATCACAATCAGTCTTCAGTAAGAGCTGATCAGCCACATCAGCACCTTCCCTGATCATAGCAGTGAGGATGGAGTGTGAGCTCCCAGCTCGCGCCCGGACTTATATAGTGCGGTGAACGTCACAGACTCCCGCCGGTCTCAGATTGGCTTCATCTCTGCAACATGACCGGCAGGCTTATGCCCTTCTTCCTCCCAGAGGTGCTTTATGCCCCCATGTAGCGCCATGTGCTTGCACCCATTTTATCAATACAAAAGCACACTTCTTCACCCGAAGTCCCCAAACTTCGAACCTTCGTTCATACCGAAGTTTTCCTGAAATTCTAAACGAATTCCACTTCGTTAGAATCAATTCGCCCATCTCTAGAAATAAGGTTGTTATCAGAGAGAGTATAAGGAGAATTAGTAAAGTTAGAGATTGAGGAACGTACAGAAAACCAGATCAAGAGAGTGCTCATCCTTGTGGGTGGGAGAGTCTGTAAACTGAGTTAGGCCGAGGGAAGAGGTTAGTGAAAGGAACTGAGGGGCAGAGGGAGACTTGGGGTAAATCAAGGGGGATGTTAAAACCACCCATGATGATGTGGGTATTTCAGTAGAGAGGAAGTGAGGGAGCCATGCAGAAAAATGACCCAGAAACTGGCGGGGTGAGCCTGGGGGTCTGTACACAACCGCGATTCTGAGAGAAAATGGCCGGAAGAGTCTGAAGGTGTGGACCTCAAAGGAGGGGAAAGTGAGTGAGGGTGCAGAAGGAATGACCTGGTAAGTGCAGTGTGGAGAAAGGAGTATGCCAACTCCTCCACCCGGCCTGTTCTCTGGTCTGGGGGTGTGGGTAAAGTGTAGGCCGCCATATAAGTGCAATACACTTTGCCAGAACTTTTCCCCTTGCATACTTTTTCCCTTGCCTACAGATTGTACTCTGTTTCCTAATTAGGTGGCTTCTAAAAGCAATTGGTCACACTGGATTTTATTTTGGAGTATCAGTGTACAGTGGGGGTGAATACATATGCATGTCACATTTTTCAGTTTTTTACAAAAATTTGAAAAAGCAAATATCATTTTCTTTATACTTCACAAATACTTGCTACTTTTTGTTGCTATATCACATAAAATACATTAAGGTTTGTGGCTGTAACATTTAAAAATGAAGAACAGTTCAAGGGGTAGAAATACTTTTACAACCCACTGTATATACTCTGTACATGTAGAACAGTGCACATTACTGTATGTGTAATGTATATACTCTGTACATGCAATGTATATACAAAATAGATATAATGTATATACCCTATAGATGAAAGGTATAGATCCTGTGTATCCAATGTATATACCTTATAGATGTAATATATACAATTGAAACCAGACGTTTACGTAAACAATATAAAAAGACACATATGCATGTTTTTCTGACATGAAATCAGAATAAACCTTACCCGTTTTAGGGATTTCCATGTAATGTATTGCCCTTTTTGCATTTTGTGCCGCTGGTAGTGATAATATAATATATATAAATATATATAATATATATTATATATAAAATATATATATATATATATAAATATATATATATATATAAAAATATAATTTGAGACAGTGACAGGCGGAGTGGTGGACGGAAGATATTTATCCCCAAGAATGCTGTCCTATGCGGCCTTAGGAAAGGTTTGGACCAGTGCGTGTCACCGAGTAGCCTGGGCTCGGTGAAGGGAAGCCGACATTTGTGTGTGTCAGTAGATACGACATGTAGTATAAAACGATTCCAGTCCGCTTTATCCGGCGGCTTTTCTGGAGTGGTCAAAGAGCCGGGTGGGTGGCCACTCCCACGCACCAGGTGGAGGCGGGTTTAAAAGGCCTAAAAGCCTGAGCCCTGCGGCCCCTGTCAGAGCTGCTGGTTTTTTGCGGAGCCAAATTGAAGAAAGTTTCTCTATGTTTTTTTGCAGTTTTGGGCCCGGGGCCAAAAAAGGTGCCCCTTGGTTTTGGGGGGGGGGGGAATGGGACTTTTTTTCGGTGGGGGTTACCCCCCCCCCCGGGCAGGTTTTGTTTATGTTTTTTTCCCGGATTTAAAGGGCCCCGGTTTGTTTACTTTATCATATAAAAAAACCCAGGCACCCCCTGGACTTAAACTTTCGCGTGTCACTGTCCCCTGTCTGTGGAACCCCAGCCTCTACCTCTCTGGACGTTTAAACCCTCACTATGGTGCTTGGGATGGGGGCAGCCCAGACTTAAAGAGACACACACACATTTTCTCAGAAAGTTAAAAACCCCCGTTGCCAAGGGCGACAACCGGGGGAAAAAGTCCCGGGTCGGCTGGGAACCTTTTTTCCCCTTGGAAAAAAAGCGGCAGCGCGCAGGCATTTCCGAGCCCACCAAAAATGGTTTGGTTTTCTAAAAAGCAGCTGTTAAAAGGCAAAACAGTAGCCCCCAGTTGAGGGACCGAAAACCCGCAAAAAGGTGCACGAAGGGGCCCCCAGCTGCCCCGGGGCAAAACCAACGCCCTTGCTGATAGGGGGAAAACCTTTCCCCGCCCAAAAACAGGGGGGCCAGCACATCAACAAGAAAGCTCCAAGGCAATTTCCGGGGCGATGGCGAAAAAAGTGTGAAGAGGACGCCAACCCCTGTTTCCCCGCCTCTATGCAAAAAGATGCCCCTTTACGGGTGAGCGGGGCCCTTTATCTTGGGGGTTTTGAGAGATTTGGCCGAGGGGGAGAATTTGCCAGTGGCTCAGTGGGCTAAAGTTTGGGGCCCCTTTTTTCAAAACCGGGAAAGAACCCAAAGAAGGCGTTTTTTTGACCTCGGGGAGCAGGAGGCCCAGGACTATAAAAAATTAAAGGGTAAAGGATCCTGTTTCCCCGGGGGTGAACACCAAGTGGGGGCCCCGGCGGGTACTTTAAAGGACCTTCCCCTGCCCATTTTGCCGGCCCGCTCCCCAGATGTACAACCGGGTTTCCCCCTGGTGAAGAAGTGGGTTAAACCCCCGGAGGGGGTCTCCCACCTGGGGGAAAATAGGGGAGAAAGGGCGTGGACAAGTTTATCCCGCTCCCTCCCCCCCGGAGATCCACGTGGGAGGGGGCAAGGGGCCCCCAAAAAACCGGGAGCACTCTTTAAACCTCGTTAGAGGTATAAAACCCAAACAGGGGGAAATTTAACCCAAGCCGGGCCTCCTGGCCCGCCCCAACCCCGGGAACAGCAATTTCGACCGGGGGGTTCGGGGTAAGATTTGCCCCCATTTCAGAGGGGGGTAAAAATTTTGTCCCAAAGGGGGTGGCCCCGGGGGGGGAAGGGGTTTGGAGGAGGAAAAAATTTCCCAGATGGACGGGCCGGTCAAGGGCCGGGCCCCAACCCAAAAAACAAAAGCCACTTTAGGGGGTTTGGGGGGTGTCGTGGGCCGGGAAACATTTTTGCTGCTAACTGTCCCCCTGTCATTAAAACCCATGGAATCCCGACTCGGCTAGGGGCGGAACCCCCTTTTCCCGCAAACCCATTTTTGCTCAGCAAGGCCTGCCTTAGAAAACCCCTACTACCCCAAATCTGTAGATAAAAGTAATGACTATCCTTTAAAAAGCTCTTTTGGGGACCGGGAGTTTGGGGTTTAAATCTGGGGCATTCCAGCCTAGTATCCCTACATCAGTCACTGGGGGGTTAAGGGGGTTTTGGGGCACCCATGGAGACCCCAAGGGGATTTACCCCCCCCGCCTTGTAAAACCCGGAACTTCGTGGGACTCTCCCCCCCCATGAAGTGGGGGTGGGGGGGCCCTTTTAAATCATAAAAGTAAACTTGGGGAGAAAATTTCCCCTTTTTGGGACTTGGGGCATACAAAGGTCTCATGAAAGGTGAAAAAATTTTGTAATGATGGTAATGCATGCCCTTGGGGGGGGGGGGTTTGGTCCAGAACCTTTTGACCCTGACCCCACGGGCTCACCGGGTGGGTGCCCCAAAAAAAAAGGGTTTGGGGTTTTTTCCCCCTAGCAATTTTGGCAGGTGAGGTCGGGAAAACAGGAAAAGGTGGCTGCTATGCCTGCCCCTGGGGGTCTCACGTGAAAATTTTTTGGGAAACAGTTTCAGTTTCCCAGAATCCCACACAAAAAGAAAAAAGCTGGGGGAAAATTGTCAAGGTCATAAAGGGGGAACCCTCAATACCCCGGGGGAAAACGGGTTTTTTTCCTCACATGGCATTTCATCAGGATCATTGTATAAGGGGGAAAAAAGTCCATGGGAGGTGGTGAACAAATGGTATTTGCCACAGTTTTTTCGGAGGAGGGGTCTTGGCCCCTTGCCCACAAGCATTTTACTAAGGGGGTCACCTGGGCAGCGAAAAAAAACCGGGAGGGACCCTTCAAAGATTTTTCGGGCCCGGGGGTACATGGGGCGTGAAGGGGGAATTTGTGTTTCATCCCCTTTAGTGCCAACTAACAGTTTCCCCATCCCAAATATGGGGAGTCCCTGGTGGGCCCTTTGGGGTTTTTATAAAAAGGTCCCATTTAGAGAATTGCAAGGGACCTCTTTGGCCCCCGATAGTAGTCGGCTCGAGGCCACCCGTTAATTGGGTGGTGATGAAAAACGCCAAAAAGCCCCAAAAAAGAGGCCAAAATTACCCCTTTGGGGAAATCCCCTCCTAAAAGCTGATTCCCGGGGGAATTGTTCCAAAATGTTTTCCCGCCTAACCGGCACCCCAAAGGAGACCCTTTACTGATAAGGGCCCCCCTTCATGTAAAAAGGTCAAAAGGGATTTATGCAAATTATTTTAATTTTAAAGAATTTGCGCACGTCAGTGAAACCACCCTCAAACTGCCCCCCCCTTAGGGAGGGGGTTCAAAAAGCGTAAAGAGTATTTTAAAAAGAGGTGGTCAGTAAGGAGGGAAAAGGGAACTGGGACTGTTTTCTTCCCCTTATCTAATGTTCTCAATCCGTGAAGTTTCAGTCACCCAGGGGTTTTTCACCCTTTGACTAGTTAGGGCGGCCCCCCCGGGGGTTTACTAGAATACCCAAAAGGGAAACCGGGGAGCAAGGTCTACACCCCCCCCGGGGGTGAAATAGAACACATTTTTCCCAAAGGAAAGATAGGGTTTTGGGGAGTTATCCCCCATAGTCGGGGAAACCTACAGCAGGCTCAGGAAGCTCAAAGCCGAGTGTAAAAATGGGTTCGGCCCAAAGTACGGGGCTTAAACCCCGGGGACCCGGGTGTTAGTGGGGGTTTCCTACTGTAGAAAGTAAGTTCCTGGCCAAATGGCAAGGACCTTATGAAATCCTTTTAAAAAGTAGGAGATGTTAATTATAAAGTTTTACCCGCCCGGGAGGGGGCAAGCCGGAAAAAAGATATACCATGTGAAAAAAATTAAAAACCGGGAAAGACAGGGAGACATGATGGGTGTAGCCCCAACCCCCTAAAAGGGGGCCCCCGAGGTATGTGTATCAGAGTCCCCCGTCAAAGTCCCCCAGAAACAAGAACCCCGGAGTTCATACAAAGGGAAAATGATGTGTTCTCCCGAAAATGCCAGGACCTAATAATGGGCCTTTAAAAAATGACATTTTCCCCCAAAACCAGGGGGAAAGGTCAAATTGAAACCTTTTCGGGACCGGGAAAGGGTCGTAGGCCCGCAATTTTCTGAAGAGGTTTAAAAAAGATTTGGGCCCCGGTGTTTATTTAGGAGTCCAGAAAACGAGTGGGCCCAGTCCAATCGTCTCATCCCAAAACCCAAAAAGGGTCATTACGCTTCTGTAATGATTTTCGGAAGCTGAATGAGGTATCCAAGTTTTTAGCGCATACCCAAAAGCCCAGGGTGGATGAAAAATAATTTAGAGACTGGGGCATGCCCGGTATTTCTCCATGCTCGCCTTTACTAAGGGTTACTGGGAGGTTTCCCCCCGACTACTAGGGCCAAGGAAAAGACGGTTTCGTACACCAGAAAAGGACTGTTTCAATATGTTGCCTACCGGTTTTGGTTTGCATGGGGGTCCAGCCACCTTCCAAAGGGTTTATGGATTTGTCCCTTAAGGGCCCCTCCCTCGTTATGCTTCACATACTTGCGACCCTAATTAAAAATTTAGTGAGGAAATGGACAAGCCATCTACCCAAAGTACAGGCGGTACTTTAAAATCCCCTTTGTGAAGCGGGTTAACAGCAAAACCCCAAGAAGTGCGCCTTGGGGGCCCAGAAGAAACCCGATACCTGGGATACATAATAGGTAGGGGCATTATAAAACCCCAGGGAAATAAGGTAGAGGCGATACTGGATGGCCACAACCCACAACCAAAAGGCGGGGTTTGGGCCTTTCTGGGTAAATTTTGGGTTTTTATCGCAGATTCGTCCCCAAAATTTTTTCGAGTTTTTAGGGAGCCCCCCAACAGACCTGACTAAAAAAAAGTAAGTCCGTCATGGGGGCTGGAAACCCGGAGGCAGAGAGGGCATTCCAGGTTTTAAAGCTGGTTTGTGTAAAAAGCCCGTCCCTTTAAACCCTGAACTTTAAAAAAAGAGTTTGTCGTACATACCCGAAACAATCTGAAAGTGGGATGGGTGCAGTGCTTTTCCCCGGAGGGGAGACGGGGAAGAGCCCCCTTTACGGGAAATTTTAAACAGGAAAAATCCCCAGCCCGAGGGGGGAACTTTAAGTATTGTGGAAGGGAGTGTTTTTGGGCCTCAAATGGGCCCCGGGGTCCCCCCAAAATATTAGTTGTTAGGACCCCCCTTTCGGCTAATCACGACCAGCTCCCTTAACTTGGATGTCCCAACAAAGACGAAATGCAAGAGTCACCAGAAAGGTTTCCCGACACCCCGAAAATTTTAGTTTTTTTTGTTGGGGCACAGGGCAGAGAAACTACAGGGCAATGCTGGGTGCACTGTTAGGAACCCTTTTTTTGGTGGCTTAAAAGGTGTCCGAAACCCCCCAGGCCCCGAACCCGAAGGGGGGGGGTAATGTGAGAAGTGACAGGCGGAGGGGGTGGGCGGAAGATATGTTTCCCCCAAAAATGCTGTCCTATGCGGCCCTTTGGAAAGGTTTGGGCCCGTGGTTACCGAGTGGCCCGGGCTCGGTGAAAGGGGAAACCGCATTTGTGGGTGTCAGTTAAAATTTTACATGTATATTAAACGGTTCCAGTCCCCTTTTTAAACCCGGGTCGGCTTTTTCTGGAGTGGTTTTAAAGGGGCCGGGTGGGTGGCCACTCCCCCCCGGGACCCGGGGAGGTTTGGGGAAAGGGTATTTTAAAACCTGGGGTCCCCGCAGGCCCTTCCCGGAAAAACTGTGGGGGGTTTGGGGTGGAAACCCCCAAATTTTAAGTAGCTCATTCTAATTGTATTTTTCAGCTTTGCCAGGGTCACTGGTTTGTCCCTGGTATAGATAGGACTATATTCGTGTATAGTTTGCACCCAGCCGGCAGGTTTTGTTTTAAAAGCCTGGAGTTAAAAGGGCCGTGTTTGTTTTTCTTTATCATAAAAAACAAAACCCCGGGGGACAGCCCGGACTTGAACTTTATGAGTTTTCACTTTTCTGGCCCGTGGAAACCCAAACCTGCTACCTGCTCTGGGGCGCTGATATATATTTATATTTTATATAATATAATAAAATATATACCAGCGGCACCCCGACTGCAAAAAAGGGCAAAAACATTACATGGAAAACCCTAAAAGGGTAAGGGGTTTATTTTGGAAAATTAGTCAAAAAAAACATGCAAAATGTGTCTTTTTATACTCTGTTTTTAAATAAAAAAAGTCTGGGTTATAAGCCGGGAACCCTGCCCAGGGGGCACCCCGGTTCGCATAGTGTTTTTTTTTAGGGAAAAGTTTTTTTTGGGGAACCATTACGGTATTTTATTTGGCATATAAATTTTCTTTTCCCGTTTTAGGTAAATTAAAGGAAATTTCCAAATTATCCCTTTTTTCCAAATGCCAAAAGTAATAAGAGAGAGTCCCTTTTTAAGCAAATTTTTTTACTTTCTGCCCAAAAACAAAAATTTTTCCCTACATTTCCCTTAGTATTTGGTAGCATTGCCCCTTTTTAAATCCCATGAATTGGGTGAAACATTTTGGATATCCTTCCACCAGGGCTGTAGAGTCAGTAAGCCAAAGCTCCGGGCTCCCCAAATATGACTTCCCCAGTTTTTCCCGACACCGACTCCCTCATAAAAGGACATCATGGGTTTAAATGTTAACTTTACTGATTAAAAAGGTAACAACAAAGCTTTTTTTCACCTTATTGGGGATAAAAAATCAAAATTATTTAGGTAGAAATTACACTGAAAAGTAAAAAAAGGTAACAAAGTTTTTAACTTTTGACTTTCGGCTCCATAAACTCACTGTCTTGGGGGCTTGGCGCCCCGGGCCCCCCCCCCCCCTTCCCCTTTCGGGGACCGGCGCGGGGTTTCCCGCTTTCGCCCACAGCCCCTTGTCCTTCTGCCCTGCCCAGGAAACCCCCGTACTCACCAGTCCCCCCCTTTTTGCTTCCTCCGGGCCCGGGCCCGACAGGGCGCCGCGCGCGTACCGCTGCCCTTTGGCGCGCGGGACGGGGGTTTGGGTTTTGGGTTTAAAAGGGGCCCGGCCCCGCCGGGGATTGGGGCCCTCGCCGGGCCCCTGACCCCATTTTATTGTTGCAAAAGCCTCCAACACTCGTTGCCAGTTCGTTTTGGGGTGTGTTGGAGTGCCTAAATTTTGGATCTTAAGTCTTTTTTTTGTTTTTCCCGGGGTTTAACCGTCCGTTTTTTCTTACGTTTCCTGGGCCTTGCCCGTTTTTCGCCTGCCTTGACCTTTTGCCTGTCTTGACCACAAAACCCCCTGCCGCCTGCCTGCCCTCGGGCTAGCTCTGGGTCTCGAAAACTGTACCCACGCATTACCCCGCCACCGCAAGCAAGTCAGTTTAGGGGTACCCACCTGGTAGCTTCAGCCGCGCAAGGGCCCTCCCTCTTTGGCCCGCGGGCTCTTGGGGAACCCGGGGGCTTTCTTTGAAAACCCCCTCCCTGGCGTGGGTTAAAATCATTTCCCGGTGGTGGGCCAGCGAATCCACCTCTGCATTCATACGAACTTGGGCCCGGATTCCCCCGGGTACCTTTGCCCACCCCCGGGATGTCCAACGGCCTTTTCGCCCAGCCCAAACCAATGTATTGAAGCCAGCGGCTATGGTGGGAGAACCTTTGGGCCCCTACCTCCACCTGCCAAACCGGGGCCCCACCTCACCCCTTCTCGGGGAACTATTCCCCTACCTGCCCGGCTTTGGACCCTCTCTGCATCTCCCGTTCCCCCACTCTATGTGGGGACCCCAAGAAATGCGTGGTTCATCAGCCATTTGTCTCCCCCCAAAGATGTGGGGCATCAATTCCCTACAGAGTTGCCACAGTGGCCTTCAAATCAGTCTTGTCTGGAGAAGCCTTGTTTGGGCCACCCCACTGTGGAATCCAGGGCTCCTCGACAGCCGACCCCCAAACCTTTCCCTCCAGGGTCCACCAGTCTTTGAGGACCTGGCCGCACTTCTTCGGCTGCCTCAGCACTTTTTTCGGCTTCCAGGGCAACACCACAGTCATCAGTATTCTGTGCGTTTCGCACCCCCTGGGCTTCAAGCTGGATTGGAATAAGAAGCTTTGGTCGACTTTTGGAAAGGGTCTCTTGGACGAATCAAGATGAGTTTCCGGTCGGGATCTACCAGCTCTCGGGGGGTTTAATCCACTTACCACCCAAATCGAATTCGCTTCCCCGGGGGGAAAACAAAGCCCGCCTTCAAGGGGGGTCGTCCGCCACGCCTCTCCCCCCATTTTCAAGCGCCCACCCCCCCCGATTTCCCAAAGAAAAACCTATGCAGGTTAGAGAGGCCCCCTGTCCCAGGAGGAACTTTCATAAGGTGGGGGGGGAAGCCCCTGTGTTTCTTTTGTGGGGTTCTGGCGGGAGTGGGGGGCCCCGGAAAAAACTCCGCACCTAGGGCCGTAGGAGAGGCGACCCTAGGTGTAAAAGGGGGGCCTCTTCCCATCTCCCCAAAGCCCGATTTGTTGGTTTTTCCAGGACATCCCCTTTTTCGGGCCCAGCTTTTTTGATTCTGGATCGCAGGAATTTTCAAAGCTACAACTTGTACCAGGTTTCGTCCCCGTGACTCCGTTGCAGAAGCCTATTTCTCACTTCGTCAGGGCGAATCCCTTAAGGGGACCTATCCGTTCCGCACGCTCCCCTCACTTTGCGATTGGGGCTCTTCACAAGGGACTTTGCAACTTCTCGCCCTGCCCCGATCCTCGCTGAAATCCTTCTGGGCCTCCCGTGGTTCAAGCCAAACCCCCCACCTGGACTGGGCACGGTGAAGTCATTCTTGGGGGTTCCGAAAGCTCTCGCGTTGCCTGTAAAGCCGCAACCGCTCCTTGCCCGTCTTCGAAATCTACAAACCCTCCCCGGGCCCTGCCACCCCCATACTTGGACTTTGGCCAACGTCTTTTTCCGCAAAGACACCCGAAACTTTCCTTCCCCCCCCGGTTTTATGATTGACCCATAGATCTGCAACTGGCTGTCTCCCCCCCGGGGGCCGGGTCTCCCCCCTCCCCCAAAGGACAAAGGCTATGTCAGATATTTCGTTGAGAACCTCCGAAAAGGGCTTCATTCGTAAGTCCTCTTCTCCAGCGGAGCCGCTTCTTTTCTTGGAAAAAAAGGGGGTTCCTCCACCCTGAAACGACTATCGGGCTTAAAAAAAATTAGGGAAAAAGAACCGTACCCCCTGGCCTTTGATCTCAGAACTTTTCGACCGCCTGCGTGGGCAAGAACCTTTTTCCAAGCGGATCTAGCAGTTTTTAAACCAATTTCCATTAGAAGGCGATATGGAAAAGGGATTTAATACCAGGATGGCCATTATTATCTTGTTATCCATTCGGTCTCTGCAACGATCCTGGGGGTTTTTCAGACTTTTTAATGAGATCTTCCGGGACCTCCTACGTCTGGTTTTTTTTACTTGGCGATAATCAAATTTTTTCCCTGTTGGGGAGACTCTGCCACCACAATCCGCCAGGTCCTCAGGCGACTCCCACCCACCCCTTTTTGCCAAACCGGAGAAGGTCTCTTTGAACGTATCACTTCCCCTTCCCTTAGGATACCGTTTCTGACGGGGGCCCCGGGAGGTCCTTCAAAACTCATTGAAATTTTTACGTGGCCACAAACCGGTGGGCCTTGGGGCCTTCAACGTTTTTGGGATTCGCCAATTTTTAAACTTTTTTCCCATTTTTCTCTTTTGCTTGTGGCCCCTTTTGGGGGTCTAACTAAAAAAAACGCCAATCCCAAATTCTGGCCCCCGAACCTTTAAAACCGTCCAAATCTGCATTCACGTCTGCTTTCCCGTTGTCCGCCCGGCCCCAACCGCCCTTTTTTTCTGGAAGTGGACGCTTCCTCTGATTTTCCGGCCTGTCCTCCTGCAGGATCCTCCTCCCGGGAAACTAAAACTTGTGGGTTTTTCCCCAAAAACTTTCTCTCCTTTTCCGAGAAGAATTAAAACATGGTGATCGCGAAATTTCTGGCCATAAATTTGGCTCTAAAGAGTGCGTCACCTGCTGGGGGGGCTCGCCACCCCATTAACCTTCACCGACCATAAAAAACCCCCTATATCTTTTAGTCGGCTCAAGCCTGAATCCCCCGGCAAGCCAGGTGGCGCTCTTTTTTTTCCCTTTTTTTACTTCCTTCTAATTTTTTGGCCAGCCGGGGAAAAAACGAAAAAAAAAAAAAAAAAAAAAAAAAAAATTTAACAAACCCCCCAGAAAACGACTCAACAACGGCTGCCCCCCCCGTTTATCTTCAACACTTGCCCCCTGGGAAAACGTATTTTCGCCCTGCCTTGCGGCCGAATTCTGGTTTGGGGGCATTTTTGTACAGCTGGGGATCCAGGGGCATAGGTCCTACAACTGGGGCCCCTTATTACTGGTGGCCCACCCTCCAAGTAGGGACTTTGTTCGGCCCGCCCCTTGGGCCGTAATAAAGGGCCCCGTCTCAAAACCCCTGGCCTTCTTCACCTCCCCTGTCCCGAAAAAACCTGGACCCCTTAGCCATGGCTTTGTTACAGATCTCCCGCCTTCTGGAAACACGGCATTGGGGGGAGCCGATCGTTTTTTTCCAAAAGGCTCCTTTATCCCTTGCTTGGGTTCCCCTGCCCCCCATTGCCCAACATTTTTTTTTACATTTTTCCCATTGCACGGTCTCCCTTTGCTATTGTCTCTGATAAGGGGTCCATTTATTGCTTAATTTTCGGGGTCTGTGTTGCAATTGCAGGTTCAATAGACTTCTCATCTGCATACCACCCTCAAAATAACGGGGAGGGAAAAGGGTTAACTAGGTGTTTGGGGACCTACTTCGGCATTTTGTGTCCGCCATCATATAACGGTCCGATTTCCCCCTGGGGAGTTTTCCTATAACTCTTTAATTTGGGGTCCGGGGGCCTCCCCCTTTTTTTAGTTTTTTTGGGTTACATCCCGCCCCCCCTCTCCCCCTACTACCTCGTGTCATTCCCCCGCCGAGGAGCCCCAAATAAAGGACATCAAGGGTCTCGGCAGTCACACGACAGGCCCTCTGGGTTCTGCTCGCACCAAACTTCATGCTGACAGTATCGTAGGTCCCCGCCCCTTTTGAGCTTGGTGTTGGTTTGGTTGTCCACCAAGTACATCCGCTTTTTAAAGGGCCCAGTTTCAAATTGGGGGCCCCCAAAAACTTGGGTCCTTTTGTGGTACTTCGGCGACTGAAGCCGTACCTACAAGCTCCCTTCCCCCCCGCCTGCGTATCCCCAACGCCTTTTTTCCGGGGGGGGGTCCCTCCCAAGCCAGTAGTGCTTCTCCCGTGGGTTTTTCTCGCCTTCTCCTGTTCTGATAGGATAAAATCTTTTTAGGTCAAAAGGGGGGTTGTGGAGAAGACGGGGGGGGGAAGCGGTTCTTCCTTATGACTGGGAAAGGGGCCCGGTTGGGGGGAGCGTTCGGGGAAACCCGGGGGCCAACCTGTCCCCCGAACTCTTTTCTAAATTCCAAAAGGGAAAAGGGGGAATCTAAGGGGGGCGGGAGAGGGTAAGCATGAGGCTCGCGCCGCGGGGCCCCCAAAACTCCTCTTACGGGTCTGGGATGGGTGCCGTGCGCCCCCACCTTTTCCTTCTGCCTGCCCAGGAAACCCCTACTCACCATCCCCCCCCCCCTGTGCTTCCTCTTTCCCGCTTGACAGCCGCCGCGCATAAACCCCCTGGGCCCCCCGGGGACGGCTGGTCTGGATTTAAAAGGGGCCCGGGGCGCCGGTGATTTGGCCATCGCCGGCCCCCTGACCCCCCCTTTTGTGCACCTCCAAAATCGCTGCCCCGTTCGTTGGTGTGTGTTTTTGGGGGCCTGGTTATCCTGAGTCCGTTTTTTCTTCCCCCTTACCCTCCGTTTGCTTACGTTTCCTGACCTTGCCTGTTGCCACCTGCCCTGACCTTCTGCCCGTCTCTGACCATGAACCTCTGCCGCCTGCCCTGACCCCGACTACGTCTCCGGATCTCGATTCTGTACCACACATTACCCCGGCCGCCGCCGCAAGCAAGTCACGTCAGGGGTAGCGACCTGGTAGCCTCATGCCGCGGCAAGTCCATCCTCCTTTGCGGCGGGCTCTGGTGAACACCGGGGGCTACTTAGACTCCGCTCCCTGGCGTGGCTTAACTATCATCGCTTGCGGTGGTCCAGCGAATCCACCTCTGCATTACACTCACAATCCGCTACAGCTTTGAATACGAGGTTCCCCTCAATTTATAGACAGTCATCTTACCGATCTTATACATAAATTATTTAGTTTTTAGCATCTGTTTACTTTGGCAGATTCTTGTCATGTAACTGCATTTTTACTGTTTTGCTCCTAAAAATCTAAATTTGGCTTTCAGCACTGCCTGAATCCTTCTGGGCTCTGGATCAGATTCAAGCAGGTCTTGACCAAAATCTGATCTCAGGTCTCTTCTACACGTTCCCAATGTTGGTGCATACTGGATTTGGGTACGAATACAGCTTTTTCTTTAACTCTACCAACAGATGTTGGATTGGGTTGAGGTTTGGGAACTATGAAGCCCAATACAGCAACTCTACTTCATTGTCGTTGAACCATTCCTTCTCCAACCTTGACGTCTGCTTCGGGTCATTGTCCTGCTGGTACATTGGGGCAGATTTATCAAGGCAGAATTCTGTGCTCAATGTGCAGCAAAAATAATGTCTTACAAGCTTTTCGGCACATTTACTATTTGTGTTAGACAGTTTCAGATGCTTCAGTGCCTCGTCCGACAAAGGGGCGTTACTTCACGGGAAAGGGGCATGACTTACATGCGACAAAAGATGTGCCAGGATTTTGTCGCAGTTTCTGCCGTAAAAGTAAGCCAACTTAATTTTGGTACAAACTTAGACTAGACAGTTCTAACCGGCACCAGATTTATCAACACTATGATAAACGTGGCACATTGTAAGACTGTCTTGTCTAACTTTACACTGTTTTAGAGTTAGACACTATTGATAAATCTGCCCCACTATGTTGTCCTTTACATACCCATAGTAATCGAGTGTATGAAGTAACTTATCTTGTAAGACACTCACATATAGCTCAGCATTGAGGTCACCATCAATCCTGGTCAAGTATCCAACATCTTTGGCTGTGAAACATCCCCATATGCTCAGACTTCCTCCACTGAACCTGACTGTTCTTCCAGCTTCTCGATGCATTAGCCCCCTTTTTCCTTGATTCTCCCAAACCCATTTGCCCCATCAGAGCCCGGTCAATTGACTTTCATCTCTTCGCTCCAAATCACCCGTTTCCAATCTTACATTTTTCGTAATTTTTTGTAAACTCTTTGCCGACACTTCTTATGATAAGATTGAAGTCGCAGCTTCTTCACCTTTTTTGGGCCATCAATCCAGACCCGTGTAATGTGTGTTGCCCGATGCTAGTATGGACGTCTGTGATCTCACTCTTAAGAAGCATACGAGCCACCTCCACTGTCGTGTCTGTTGCTTTAGAACTGATCGACCTTGTGACGAGTGACTTGCTGACTCTGATATTTTGCCTGGACGTCATCTCCTGGCTTCTGAATCGATGGATGGACTTCATTTCATATTCTTCCAGATGTCATGGCCTCACATGATGCAGTTTATCAATTTTCTTGGCCCAGAGACGCTATAGATAAGCTAGATGATGCTGTGTCTCTTTTCTTGGGGAATCTTCTTCATCGTTGCTCGAACCAATGACCTTTCGCTTCGGAATCAGTCTAATAACACACCGAGCTATTAGCTAATGTGAGAACAGGTTGTAATTTGTAGTAACAAGAAGAAAAAGATTGTCCCACCACCAGGAACAAAACAGTAACAATGCAGTTACATAAGAATCTGCAGAACTAAGTAGATGCTAAATAGTTGAAGGTAAAAATTATATACGAGATATCCAAGATGACTATCTATAAAATGATGGGAGTCTCACATGGATGGTGAAATATGGAGCCTGAAAGTCAAAAGTTCAATACATTGTTAACCTGTTGCTTGTTGATGTACAATATATTTATAGGATAGGACTTTAGAACACAAAAAATGTTAATAAATTCTGAATATGAAGTGAAAAATTTTGATGAAATCTGATTGAGCTGTTTGCTATGAGAGCGGAATCTTTTCCCCTGTGGCAACGCTTTGCCTGCTCCATATCATCGATTACACTCCTCATGTGATAAGGCTGAAGATAAGGGAACAGTAGGACTGGCAAGACCCAATTTCTCTTGCGTTTGGCACTGCATTGAACTAACTGTACCAATTTATTATATATTTTGGGAGTCAAAATCGGTCCATTTTTTAACGACTCCAACTCCGACTCCTGCAAAATGGGAACCGACTCCACAGCTCTGCCTTCCACAAGCTTCTCACAATAGTTGGTAGGAGTTTTGGCCCATTTTTCCTGATAGAACTGGTGTAACTGAGCCATGTTTGTAGGTCGCCTTGCTCGCACCTGCCTTTTCAGCTTTGCCCATAAATTTTCAATAGGATTGTGATAAGGGCTTTGTGATGGCCACTCTAAAACATTGACTTGGTTATCCTTAAGCCACTTTGTAACAAGTTTGGCAGTGTCCATTTGGAAGACCCATTTCTACCCAAGCTTTAACTTCCTGGCTGAGGTCTTGAGATGTTGCTTCAGTATTGCCACATAATCTTCTTTCCTCATGATGCCATCTATTTTGTGAGGTGCACCAGTCCCTCCTGCAGCAAAGCAACCCAACAACATGATGCTGCCATCCCCGTGTTTCACAGTTGGGATGGTATTCTTAGGCTTCCAAGCTTCTCCCTTTTTCCTCTAAACGTAACGATGGTCATTAGGTCACTCAGGCCAAACAGTTCAATTTTAGTTTCCAAAAACCACATGAAATGTCTACAAAAATGTAGGTCTATGTTCCTGTGTGCGTTTGCAAACATTAATCTGGCTTTTATATGTTTCTTTTGGAGTAATGGCTTCTTCCTGGCAGAGTGGCCTTTCCGCCCATGTTGATACAGTACTCATTTCACTGTGGATAATAACACATTCTTACCAGCTTCCGCCAGCATCTTCACAAGGTCTTTTGCTTTTGTTCTTAGGTTGATATGCACATGTCGGACCAAAGCACTTTCATCTCTGAGACACAGAATCCATCTCCTTCCTCAGCGGTATGATTGCTGGACATTCCCATCTTGTTTGTACAGATGAACAAGTTATCTTCAGGTATCTGGAAATTGCACACAAGGATGATTGAGACATATGCAAGTCCACAATTCTCTTCCTGATATATTGGCTGATTTCTTTAGACTTTCTCATGATGTTAAACACTAAAGCAGTGTGGTTCTGATGTGCAATAAAATAAATCCACATGTGTGTCTCTGATTAACTCATATGTTGCCAATAAATCAGAAGCTTCCAAAGACATGACATCATCATATGGGCTTTCCCAAATTGTTTAAATGTATAGTAATCCTAGTCAGGGCTGTTCCTAGGCTAAATTTCACTCAGGGCGAGGTGAAGAAATTTCGCCCCCCACTCCTCCCCGTAACATATGGCGCCACAGTGCATCACCATAATCCAAAGCCAAAATATACAAAAAGCTTTACCACAATGTGCTACGTATAAAACTACTAAATCATAGTCCTACAGTTACCAAATAACACCGCTACACCAACCAGAATCCCAAGACCACATATCACCAACACACAGTGACCGAATAATACCACCACACCATGACCACATATCACCAGCACATAGTGACTAAATAATACAAACTGACCATTACTGAGTATAAACCATTATACTACAACTAATATTACCCCCATACAGTGACCATACAATGATGGATACCCGCTGTACACAGGCTCTGCAGACATATAAATGATTACAGTAAAGTCATATCTAGTGACTCACAGAAGACGTCTCTTTCTCTTCTTCTTCTTTTCCGACTGTCCCAGACGCCATGACTACTCCCGACTCTTCACTGTAAAATTTACAAAACAAATATCTTAAGACTCCTCAATTTATCAGCACTTCTCTACCAATTCCTATCTCTCTACAAACTCCCCATCTCTAGCACCTCATATGGTAGCCATGTACTATGCCCCGTGTAGCCATGTAGTAGCCCCCTGTAGCCAGTGATGACCCCCCCTTGTAGCCAGTGATGACCCACCCTTGTAGCCAGTAGATGTCCCCCTTGGAGCCAGATGCCCCCTGCAGCCAGTAGATGCCCCCTGTAGCCAGTAGATGTCCCCCTTGTAGCCAGTAGATGCCCCCTGCAGCCGTAGATGCCCCCTGGCAGCCAGTAGATCCCCCCCTGTAGCCAGTAGATGCCCCCTTTAGACAGTAGATGCCCCCCCATGTAGCCATGTGATGCCCCTCTTATAGCCAGTGATGCCCCCCTTATAGCCAGTGATGCCCCTTTAGCCAGTCATGCCCCCTGTAGCCAGTAGATGCCCCTCTTATAGCCAGTGATGTCCCTCTGTAGCCAGTGATGTCCCCCTGTAGCCAGTGATACCCCATTGTAGCCAATGATACCCCCATTGTAGCCAATGAATCCCCCTATTGTAGCCAGTAGGTGCCCCCCCTGTAATTATAAAATAACAAAAAATTACTCACCAGACCTCGGTCCGCGCGTCCAGCTCCAGGAGCTGTTGAGCAGTGTAAGCAGCGTGATGACGTCACGCTGCTTACACTGCTCGCAGCTCCCAGGGATCTCCTCGGCAGCAGAGCTGCCAGCCGAGGAGATCGAGCGTCGCAGGGGGCGTGGTGAAAGCCGTGCGCCCCCTGTGACGCTGATACAGGGGAGGAGTCAGGAAGGGAACGATCCGTCCTGCCTCCTCCCCTTTACTGGCAGCTGCGGGCGAGTCAGGGGCGCTCCTTCGGGCGGGCTGGGCGGGTGCCCGCGGCGCCCCCCTAGGGTGAGCGGAGCCTCGGCGCCCTGGGCGGTCGCCCGCCCCTAGGAACGGCCCTGATCCTAGTGTATGTAAACTTTTGACTTTGCAGAAAGTAATAAAAATGCCTTCAAAAATTACCTCTCATTATTCTGGCATTTGGCAAATATAAATAATTTCAGTGATCCTAATTGACCTAAAACGGGTAAGGGTTATCCTGATTTCATGTCAGATAGTGAGAAAAACATGGATATATGTTCTTTTTACATAGTGTATGTAAACTTCGGGTTTCAACTGTATATCCTTCACATGTAATGTATATACACTATAGATGAAGTGCAGTGCATGAATACCTATAAATTTCAAACACAGGTTGACAGGAGCAATCTTCAACCCATTTTTTACAATAACTTGTTATCTATATTAAAACAGCTATTTCTTGACTCCTCTTAAAATTCTATTCTATCTAGCCCATATTTATAATAGTTCTATACAGAAAGATTATATCTACACTATATACTAGCTACGTATTGTAACCATGAAATTGTAACCATTCAATTCCTTATCTCTCACTAGTGTATGATTCAAACTATCATTATAGACTGGAACACCTGCAGATTGCTACAATTAGGTAGTGCTGCCCGAATTAAAAATATCAAAATATCAAACCCCTTCTCCCCAACATTCCTTGCATAAAACCTGATGACACCTCACACCACATTAGTGGTAAAACTTGTTGGTGGTGGGGGGGATATTTTGTTATTTTAATTAATGCAGCATCCAACTGTAGCAATCTGCAGTACATAAGTTTCTACAATATAAACCACTGTAAACGTAACATATATACTCTGTACATGTGATTTATATACAATATAAATGTAATTTATGCACTTGTACATGTAATATATGTAAATTAAAGATGTAATATGTAGATGTAATGTATATACACTACATATTTAATGTACATACAGGAAGTATACTCTAGATGTAATGTATATACCCTACATATGCACAGGTTCCTACAATGCACACCACTATACGTTATGTATATACACTACAGATGTTATGTATGTGATGTTTATACACTATGTAGGGCAGTGCACGGTCCTTATGATACACCACTGTACATGTGATGAATATACATTATAGATATAGGCAGTGCTCGGGTACCTATATTGCATAGCACCGCACATGAAATGTATATAATCTGTACATATGATGTATATACACTATAGATGTAAGGTATATACATTATACAGGGCAGTCCACAGTCCCTATAATGCACAGCACTGCACATGTGATGTATACACTATAGGTGTAATGTATATACTATGTGCATGCAATGTACATACTCTTTACATGTGATGTATACACTATACAGGGCAGTGAACGGCTCCTATGATGCACAACACTGTACATGCAATGTATACAATATAGATGTGATGTATACACTATACAGGGCAGTGCCGGGCTCCTATTATGCACAGCACTGTACATGTAGTGTATACACTATACAGGGCAGTTTACGGCTCCTGTAATGTACAGCACTGTAATGTAATGTATACACTATAGATGTGATGTACAGTCATATGAAAAAGTTTGTGCACCCCTATTAATCTTAATCATTTTTAGTTCTAAATATTTGGGTGTTTGCAACAGCCATTTCACTTTGATATATCTAATAACTGATGGACACAGTAATATTTCCAGATTGAAATGAGGTTTATTGTACTAACACAAAATGTGCAATATGCATTAAACCAAAATTTGAGCGGTGCAAAAGTATGGGCACCCCAACAGAAAAGTGACATTAATATTTAGTAGATCCTCCTTTTGCAAAAATAACAGCCTCTAGTCGCTTCCTGTAGATGTAATGTATACATTATACAGGGCAGTGCTCTGTACATGTAATGTATACACTACAGGACAGTACTCGGCCTCCTATGATGCACAGCACCGTACTTGTAATGTATACACTATAGGGCAGTGCCCGGCTCCTATGATGCACAGCACTGTACATGTAATGTGTACACTATAGGGCAGTGCATTGTACATGTGATGTATACACTATAGGGCAGTGCACTGTACATGTAATGTGTACACTATAGGGCAGTGCTCGGCCTCCTATGATGCACAGCACTGTACATGTGATGTATACACTATAGGGCAGTGCACTGTACATGTAATGTATACACTATAGGGCAGTGCCCGACTCCTAAGATGCACAGCACTGTACGTGTAATGTGTACACTATAGGGCAGTGCACTGTACATGTGATGTATACACTATAGGGCAGTGAACTGTACAGTAATGTTACATATAGGGCAGTGCTCGGCCTCCTATGATGCACAGCACTGTACATGTAATGTATACACTATAGGGCAGTGCACTCTACATGTAATGTATACACTATAGAGCAGTGCCGGGCTCCTATGATGCACAGCACTGTACATGTAATGTAAACACTATAGGGCAGTGCACTGTACATGTAAAGTATACACTATAGGGAAGTTCACAGTACATGTAATGTATACACTATAGGGCAGTGCCGGGCACCTATGATGCACAGCACTGTACATGTGAAGTATACACTATAGGGCAGTGCACTGTACATGTAATGTATACACTATAGGGCAGTGTCGGGCTCCTATGATGCAACAGCATGTACATTTGATGTATACACTATAGGGCATGCACTGTCATGAAATGTATACACTATAGGGCAGCGTCGGGCTCCTCCGATGCACAGCACCGTACATTTGATGTATACACTATAGGGCAGTGCACTGTACATGTGATGTATACACTATAGGGCAGTGCACTGTACATGTAATGTATACACTATAGGGCAGTGTCGGGCTCCTATGATGCACAGCACTGTACATTTGATGTATACACTATAGGGCAGTGCACTGTACATGTAATGTATACACTATAGGGCAGTGCACTGTACATGTAATGTATACACTATAGGGCAGTGTCTGGCTCCTATGATGCACAGCACTGTACATTTGATGTATACACTATAGGGCAGTGCACTGTACATGTAATGTTTACACTATAGGGCAGTGCCGGGCTCCTATGATGCACAGCACTGTACATTTGATGTATACACTATAAGGCAGTGCACTGTACATGTAATGTATACACTATAGGGCAGTGCCGGGCTCCTATGATGCACAGCACTGAAACTTATGTTATACCTAAAAGGCAGTGGCACTGTACATGTAATGTATAAAATATAGGGCAGTGCCGGGCACCTATGATGCACAGCACTGTACATGTGATGTATACACTATAGGGCAGTGCACTGTACATGTAATGTGTCCACTATAGGGCAGTGCACTGTACATGTAATGTATACACTATAGGGCAGTGCCGGGCTCCTATGATGCACAGCACTGTACATGTGATGTATACACTATAGGGCAGTGCACTGTACATGTAATGTATACACTATAGGGCAGTGCCGGGCTCCTATGATGCACAGCACTGTACATTTGATGTATACACTATAGGGCAGTGCACTGTACATGTAATGTATACACTATAGGGCAGTGCCGGGCTCCTATGATGCACAGCACTGTACATTTGATGTATACACTATAGGGCAGTGCCGGGCTCCTATGATGCACAGCACTGTACATGTAATGTATACACTATAGGGCAGTGCACTGTACATGTAATGTATACACTATAGGGCAGTGCCGGGCTCCTATGATGCACAGCACTGTACATGTAATGTATACAATATAAGGCAGTGAAAGGACATGTAATGTATAAAACTATAGGGCATTCCCGGGGCTCCTATGCTGCACAGCACTGTACATGTGATGTATACACTATAGGGCAGTGCACTGTACATGTAATGTATACACTATAGGGCAGTGCCGGGCTCCTATGATGCACAGCACTGTACATTTGATGTATACACTATAGGGCAGTGCACTGTACATGTAATGTATACACTATAGGGCAGTGCACTGTACATGTGATGTATACACTATAGGGCAGTGCACTGTACATGTAATGTATACACTATAGGGCAGTGCTCGGCCTCCTATGATGCACAGCACTGTACATTTGATGTATACCCCTATGGGCAGTGCACTATACATGTGTTTATACACTATAGGGCAGTGCACTGTACATGTAATGTATACACTATAGGGCAGTGCCGGGCTCCTATGATGCACAGCACTGTACCTGACATCCCACTTTCCCATTGGCAGAGCTTTATTGTCACCCAGTACAGCCGGCAGCATTGTCCCTGAGAACACGTGTGCCCCGCTATACCGCGCTGCCATTATCGCATTGGTCGCCTGTATAGTCGGCACTGACTGCGCGCCGTGCCCCTGGTCGTGGTTGGCCACCTTCAGCCATGAAACACTGTCACAGGCCAATAAAGAAATGGGCTCGGGCTGCCCGGGGCCTGACACCGAGATGGCGGCAGTGGCGGGGCCGTGCTGTGGGCTGCCTCCCTCGCCAGAGGAAACGAGACATTACACAGCGCAGGGAAAGAAGGAGGGGGAGGGGAGGGCGACTCTCGCCTCATACTCCCGGCGGGAGAGCTGTACAAGCTTCACTGCACGACTGCCCCCCGCTGCCGGTCATGTGACCTTAACGTAACCGGACAGGAAAGCACCGACAGTTTTTTTTTCCCCTCTATTACCGCCCGCCTCTCGGAGAGGAGGACAAGACGCCGCCGCCGGAGGAGGAGGCAGCAGCAGCACCGAGCACGGGCTCTGGGATCCGCACGACACGCACGGCAGAGGTGAGTGCGCTGCAGCCGCCACCACGTGTAACGTTCTGCTGGCGGTACTGGGCCACGCCGCCGCCACCTACATGGAGGGGCCCCCCGGGCCCTGCAGGCCGCGGATGGGTAACCCCGGGGGTAGTTTAAAAGGGGACGCGGCACGGACGGGCCTGGCAGGGCCTCGGTGCACACTCCCGGGGCTACATGCGCACTTGTGTCCGCACGCCCCTTCGCGGCTCCCGGGCTACAACGTGAACCTTTGTGCTATCGCTGTATCGCCTGGGAACCCCGGAGAGAGCCCCGGCCGCACAAAGCGTTAACGGCGGCCATAGCCCTCCCATCCCCCTCTCGGCTGCCGCCGCCATGTATGAGGCAGCTCGTCCACCTCCTCCCCTGCACACCCCGCCTCCTCTCCCACCGCTCAGGCGACAGCCGGAGCCATCTTTGTTCGTTATTCTCCCCCTTCCCCCTCAGTGGCTTCTCCTCACAGCTGCGCGGAAGTGGCTGCGCCTCCAGGCTCCTCCCCCGGCCCCTGGCCTCACCATTCGGCGTATCCGGTTGGGTAGGGCGGCGTGCTCTGTGGAAGTCTTCACATTGTACAGCGGCGGGGGCAGACAGGAGGCGAGGACGAGCGGCTACGGCTGTGTAGTTACCCGCCAATAACACTCTTACTTCGGACCCGACACCCCCCGCAGCTGCAGTGGTTCCGTCCTCAGCGCGGGTTCTGAGTTCGAATCCCAGCGGAGTGAGGGGATCACAGCCTGAGGCGACGCCATAGTATTAGGAACCAACCCAGGAGTGACCCTACTGAGAGGGAAAGGGGCAGAGTGAGGGGAACACAGCCTGAGGTGGTACCATAGTATTAGGAACCAACCCAGGAGTGACCCTACTGAGAGGGAAAGGGGCATAGTGAGGGGATCACAGCCTGAGGCGGCGCCATAGTGTTAGGAAGCCGACCCCAGGAGTGACCCGACTGAGAGGGAAAGGGGCAGAGTGAGGGGAACACAGCCTGAGGTGGCACCATAGTGTTAGGAACCAACCCAGGAGTGCCCCGACTGAGGGAAAGGGGCAGAGTGAGGGGAACACAGCCTGAGGTGGTGCCATAGTGTTAGGATGCCGACCCCAGGAGTGACCCGACTGAGAGGGAAAGGGGCAGAGTGTGGGGATCACAGCCTGAGGCGGGGCCATAGTGTTAGGATGCCGACCCCAGGAGTGACCCGACTGAGAGGGAAAGGGGCAGAGTGAGGGGATCACAGCCTGAGGTGGCACCATAGTGTTAGGAAGCCGACCCCAGGAGTGACCCGACGGGAAAGGGGCAGAGTGAGGGGGTCACAGCCTGAGGTGGTACCATAGTGTTAGGAACCAACCCAGGAGTGACCCGACTGAGAGGGAAAGGGGCAGAGTGAGGGGAACACAGCCTGAGGAGGAGCCATAGTGTTAGGAAGCCGACCCCAGGAGTGACCCGACTGAGAGGGAAAGGGGCAGAGTGAGGGGGTCACAGCCTTTGGCGGGGCCATAGTGTTAGGATGCCGACCCCAGGAGTGACCCTACTGAGAGGGAAAGGGGCAGAGTGAGGGGGTCACAGCCTTGGGCGGGGCCATAGTGTTAGGAAGCCGACCCCAGGAGTGACCCTACTGAGAGGGAAAGGGGCAGAGTGAGGGGGTCACAGCCTGAGGCGGCGCCATAGTGTTAGGAAGCCGACCCCAGGAGTGACCCTACTGAGAGGGAAAGGGGCAGAGTGAGGGGATCACAGCCTGAGGCGGTGCCATAGTGTTAGGAAGCCGACCCCAGTAGTGACCCTACTGAGAGGGAAAGGGGCAGAGTGAGGGGGTCACAGCCTGAGGCGGCGCCATAGTGTTAGGAAGCCGACCCCAGGAGTGACCAGAGTGAGGGGATCACAGCCTGAGGCGGCACCATAGTGTTAGGAAGCCAACCCTAGGAGTGACCCTACTGAGAGGGAAAGGGGCAGAGTGAGGGGAACACAGCCTGTGGTGGTGCCATAGTATTAGGAACCAACCTAGGATTGACCCTACTGAGGGGGAAAGGAGCAGAGTGAGGGGATCACAGCCTGAGGTGGTGCCATAGCAGGGCTGTGGAGTCGGAGTCGGTAATAAATGGACCGACTTCGACTCCCAAAATATATAATAAATTGTCCCAGTTAGCTCAATGCAGAGACAAGAGCAAGAGGAATTGAGTCCGGCCAGTGCTGCTGCTCCCATTTCTTCAGCCTCATCACATGAGGAGTGTAATTGATGACATGGAGCAGGCAAAATGCTGCCCCAGGGGAGAAGATTCCGTTCCCATAGCAAACAGATTGACCAGATTTCAGCAAAATTTTTCACTTCATATTTACAATTTATTAAAGTTTTTGAGTTCTAATGTCGTATCCTATAAATATATTTTACATCGACAAGCAAAAGGGTAAGAATGTTTTGAACTTTTGACTTTCAGGCTTCATATCTCTCCATCCATGTGAGACTCCCATCATTTTATAGACAATCCTCTTGGCTCATACATAACTTTTACCTTCAACTATTTAGCATCTACTTAGTTCAGCAGATTCTTCTCATGTAACTGCATTGTTACCGTTTTGCTCCTGGTGGTCGGACAATCTTTTTCTTATTACTACTAATTACAACCTGTTCTCACATTCCCTAATAGCTCAGTGTGTTATTAGGCTGATTCCCACCGGTTCGAGCAGCCATGAAGAACATTTCCCAAGAAAAGAGAAACCGCATCACCCAGCTCATTGATGGCATCTGTGGGCCAAGAAAACTGCCAAACTGCATCATGTGAGGACATGACAGCGGGAAGGATATGAAATGAAGTCCGTCCAAAGCCAAGAGGTGACGACCATGCAAGCATCGGGCGTATTACACAGGTCTGGAATGATGGCCCGAAAAAAGTGGAAGAAGCCGCAACTTCAGTCTCATCATAAGAAGCGTTGACAAAGAGTTTACAGAAAAGTATGAAAAATATAAGTTTGGAAACAGGTGATTTGGATAGATGAGATGAAAGTCAGTAGACCGGACTGTGTTGTGAGCAAATGTGTTTGGAAGGGAAAAGGAGGCTAATGGATCGAGAAACTGGAAGAACTGTCAGGTTCGGTGGAAGAAGCCTGAGGATATGGGGAGGGGTCACAGCCAAAGATGTTGGATACTTGACCAGGACCGATGGTGACCTCAATGCTGAGCTCTATGTGAGGGTCCTACAAGATGAGTCACTTCATACACTCCAGTGTTATGGGGATGAACTACCTGAAGCAGACGTCAAGGTTGGAGAAGAAATGGTTCAATGACAATGAAGTAGAGTTGCTGTATTGGCCTCCACAGTCCCCAGACCTCAACCCAATCCAACACTTGTGGGTAGAGTTGAAGAAAAAGCTGTATTCACACCCAAGTCCAGTCTACACCAACATTGGGAACATGTAGAAGAGACCTGGGATCAGATTTTGGTCAAGACATGCTTGAACCTGATCCAGAGCCCAGAAGGATTCAGGCAGTGATGAAGGCCAAATTTAGATTTTTTTTAGGAGCAAAACAGTAACAATGCAGTTACAGGGCAAGAATCTGCAGAACTAAGCAGATGCTAAATACTAAATAATGTATGTATAAGATAGGTAAGATGATTGTCTATAAAATGATGGGAGTCGTGTTCAAAACTGTAGCGAATGGTGAGATGTGGAGCCTGAAAGTCAAAAGTTAAAAACATTGTTACCATTGTATTTTCTACCTAAATAGCTTGATTATTGTATCATAAGGTGATAAAAAGCCAGATGTTACCATTTTACTACAGTAAAGTTATCACTTAAACATGCGCCGTGTATGAGGGAGTCGGGGTCGGGAGTCTGAGGTTTGGGAAATTGAGGAGTCGGGAGTCAATGTCAGGGAAATTGAGGAGTCGGTGTTGGAAATTGAGGAGTTGGAGTCGGAGCTTTGGCTTACCGACTCCACAGCCCTGTGCCATAGTGTTAGGAACCAACCCAGGAGTGACCCTACTGAGAGGGAAAGGGGCAGAGTGAGAGGATCACAGCCTGAGGTGGCGCCATAGTGTTAGGAATCCGACCCCAGGACTGATCTGAGTGAGGGGATCACAGCCTGAGGCGGTGCCATAGTTTTAGAAACCAACCCCAGGAGTGACCCTACTGAGAGGGAAAGGAGCAGAGATGTTTTTTGACTCAGAAATAGAACAATCCTTACACTAGAGGGACTGCTGCGTTACCAACCTGTAAAGACTGCATGCTTTGTCTCTTCATAGTTTCATCCAACTGGTGGCACTGTATGGCTGGTGCCATTATTGTGGGGCACTGTTTGGCTGGCAATGTTGGGGTGGGGAATGGCTGGTGCCATTATGATGGGGGACTGTTTGGCTGGGGTTGGGGTACAGTCGGGCTGACTGGCACCGGTTGTGGTGGGGTACCGTTGGGCTGACTGGCGCCGGTTGTGGTGGGGTGCGGTCGGGCTGACTGGCGCCGGTTGTGGTGGGGTGCGGTCTTGACTGGCACTATTGGCTTTGAAGTTGTGACGTAACATTGCACCTTATTTTGGTAAAGCAAGCACTACACAATATCAGCAGCACTCTACAACCACTAAAAAAAGTCAAAGGAGACATAGGAATTTTTGAAAAGCATTTCTGCTACTTTGGAATACATGAGAATTTTGGGGTTCTTAGTATACATTTGATTAAAACTGTAAAGGCCCATCTACCGTCGGCAAGGTGACCTCAGTCCAGATGGGAACATACCCTATATGTTACATCTCTTGGTGTGTCTATAGAGTGCTGCTGATATTGTGGTGTTTGCATTGCTTCTGGCTGCCACACTAGACTCATTCTTCAAAATGACCATACTTTTATATTGGTAAAGAATTCTCCAACTTACTACTCCTCACCTCTCTTCTTACCTGCGATCCAGCGCTGCGCCATTCTCACTCTGTACGGGTCTACTGTTGACGTCCAGTGTTCTTTCCAACAAAACATCGCTGCAGCAGTGTAGTACCAGTGGCTGACCTTGCTGTCCAGAAGTATGTCAACCAGTTAAACCAATGGCACATGAAGCAGCAGTGACGTTCCATTGGTAAAAAGACCAGACGAGAACAGAAGACTGGTGCAGAGCTGGGTCCCAGATGAGAGGGGAGTATACCTTTTTGCTTTTAAAAGGCAGCGGTATCCTATTTATTTAGAAAATAAAACTGTGCTGGAAAACCCCTTGCCGACCGCCCGTCGACTGCAGGCGATGGCCGATTAGCTCTGCACAGAAAATGCAGTTGTACACTAATTGCACAGGTGAAGACCTGGCTCTCCGCAGAGAATACAGGGACGGTTTATTACTGGCCCTGCCTTCTTAATCATGGAGTTCTGTATATGCGGACAGACGGGAAGCCCACATGACCCTCATTAACTGCAAGAGCTGCTAGGTCTTATTAGACCCATATCAGCTCTATAGTACATACTGAGGGTGGTTTTCCCCGGTAACTGGGACTAATAGGTGAGCTCCAGTTACAAGGGAAATCAGAAAAAAAGTGGTAAAAATGCCCCCAGCGGTCTTTTCCTGACTTTATAGTGGGGGGGGGGCGGGCACAGTATGTAAAATAACATAATAAAAAGACGTACAAAATGAAATTTTAGAAAAACATTGCCCCGGCAACCCTAAAGTGTTATATCCCTTATTTATAAATATCCGTGATGGAAAAGTGACACAATTGGGCTGGGTTCACACTTTGTTAATGGCTACGTTTGAGGTCGGTGCCTTGAGAAAAGTACCCCGGTGGGTACCACAATGCAGCCATGGCCCCATAGGGGATAATATAGCAGATGTAGCCCTACATGAGCTACTTCCTGGCAGCATATGTTTATCTTGTGGGACTCGATGGCATAGTTTACCACGCTTTTGAGTTCCACAGGAAATGCAAAAGCCGCTGGGAAATTGAGCAAATGTTGCCCACGCAAGGCTGTGTCTATTCTATTATTCTCTATGGGATGACTGTGTTGCAGTGCATTTTTTTCACTGTAGCCCAATGGGTACCTAAAACCTAGCCGTTAACAGTGTGAACTCACCCTTAGAAAACTTTTTAGTGCTAATATTGCCGTTAAAAAAAAAAAAAAAAAAAAGTTGACTAAACGGCCTTTTTTCCCCATGAAAAATAGTGAAATTTAGAAATAATAAATAAAAATGAAGCCCAACATATCAAGGGGAAAAACTAGTAGAAATACCAAGTGCAAAAAAGCTTCATGTACTAGAGAAAAGAAAAATGTGCCTGGTCAGGAACGTGATGCGTACCTAGCCTTAATGGAGTGACGTGGCTTAGCTGTTTCTCACATAGGGAGACATGTATGATCGGGTTTTTCGCACTTCTGGCGTAAAATGCGAGCAGTCTACGATGTCTAATGCACCTAATGAATGTGTTAGACACTTTCTAATGCGTCTAACATGAGGGGGCGTTCTGGGAGCGTATTGCACCACACCGTAATATTAGACACTTGTATGAATGTGGTTCGGCAAAACTAGGCGCATTACTGCTCGAACAGGCAGACCTATTTCAGTGTGCTCTGCCTGAGAAGTAGGATTGAAGCTAGATTTGCCATTAGGACAAAAAATGTCCTCTATTTCTCAACTTACACCAGTACAATAATAAAAAGTAATTTATGATAATTATCAAACTATATAAAATTAAATTATTTAAATGTAATAATGTTATAAAAATTAATAGAAAAATATATAAAATCCCAAAAATATAAAAAATATCTCCTATAAAATGTATTTAACATTAATAGAATCTAAAACTAATTTTACATTAAATAACCCACTGATGTTTTTCAGATTTTTACATTTTAAAGTTTTACTACATTAAATTTGAAATTGATTTTTGCTGTTCTCACCCTTTATTCTACATACAGCAAGAGCCAGCACAGCACAGGTCTTGCTGGGACCTGTGGTCCTCAAAGCAAGATCAATACCATAGTTTCTATTCACTGACATGCTATTCTAATGACTTTTATTTCCAGCCTATCTTTAGCCTTTATACATGTTTGGCGCATTACTAATGCGCCTAAGTTTCATAATGCGGCAAACACACAGACGAGGTGTGATGAACTTTAGACTCCATTTATGAAACACAAAAACCACTTTCATACATTCAGGCGCATTATACACTGAAAACGAGACTCGGCAATTCACTTCGGAGCGCCTTCCTTCATACATATATTCCATAATGTTGTACGGTGGGGCCGTATAAATGCTACGCCTCTGCACTGTGCTGTTTCACTGTGCTGTGCTCATCAGGCGGGACGTGGAATTTGGTTTCTTTTTTCTAGAGATAGGTATGTTTTCTACGGAGTATTTTGACGCTGATTTTATGGTGCATTTCACGCTGAAAAATGCCACCACATGAGCGTGAAATAATGTTCAACACACTTCTCATTGATTCCTATATAGAATCAGCGTCGTCATCCAGACCACGTCGATTTCACTTGAATATTTTTCGGTGCGCCTGAAAAGAACGGATAAAAAGTGGAAGTATACAAGGAAGTCTGTCGTTTCCTCGTTCAAATTCTGCAATTTGAAGCACAGAATTCAAGGGAGGAAACCAACGCAATCTGTCCGTGCCGAACAAAGTATTGTGCGAAAGTCCCTGCAGTCTTTCCTCCAATATTCTAACAATTGTCATGTATATCCTTTTTACATTGGCAGATAAATTGCACATACAAGTGCTATCAACGGGCCTTTTGTCCTAGACATACTGTCAGTTCCAGTTTACAAATGGAGATGTGCTGCCAGTAGATGACTGTCTTAGTGTCCATGTTTAGTAGTACGTAGGTGGGTAATGATCATGAATGAACATACATAGAGAAAATCATTCATCTGATCGCTGCCTGTGTAAAAAGCCCAGGAGGAGGACCTGTGACATTTCCTAACGTATGTTTTAGTAAATACTGTTCCTGTTGTTCCTCCTAGAAATTCATTACCAATATGTCCACTGGGTGTTACTAATGGAGTGTGTCCCTGCCCAGTCTGACATTGTCCAATCAGTGTGTGCATACCCCCAGTTTGTAACGCCCATCTGACTGATTTACTAATACATTTCTAAGCAGAACAACACAGCGTTATGTGAGAAGATGCTCCATAATTGGGCAACACATGGATTTACTAAAACAGACATGTCAGAAGGGAGATGTCACGGGTCTTGTTTGTTGCATTCACTTCTGGTCACGGGTCTTGTTTGTTGCATTCACTTCTGGTCACGGGTCTTGTTTGTTGCATTCACTTCTGGTCACGGGTCTTGTTTGTTGCATTCACTTCTGGTCACGGGTCTTGTTTGTTGCATTCACTTCTGGTCACGGGTCTTGTTTGTTGCATTCACTTCTGGTCACGGGTCTTGTTTGTTGCATTCACTTCTGGTCACGGGTCTTGTTTGTTGCATTCACTTCTGGTCACGGGTCTTGTTTGTTGCATTCACTTCTGGTCACGGGTCTTGTTTGTGCATTCACTTCTGGTCACGGGTCTTGTTTGTTGCATTCACTTCTGGTCACGGGTCTTGTTTGTTGCATTCACTTCTGGTCACGGGTCTTGTTCGTTGCATTCACTTCTGGTCACGGGTCTTGTTCGTTGCATTCACTTCTGGTCACGGGTCTTGTTCGTTGCATTCACTTCTGGTCACGGGTCTTGTTTGTTGCATTCACTTCTGGTCACGGGTCTTGTTTGTTGCATTCACTTCTGGTCACGGGTCTTGTTCGTTGCATTCACTTCTGGTCACGGGTAAACTGCTGTTTGTTCGGTCACTTCATTATTTGAAGAGGCCGAGACCTGTGTGACTCCAGGTAAAGGTAGTCTGTGTGGAGGAAACTATCTCCCACAGACACAGGTTGATCACCACTATCTTGAGCTGTGATATGGTTGTGAAGTTTCGGTTTGACATTCAGGATTCGTTTCTCCCAGCCAGGGTGAGATGACAATGAGCTGCAGAGCAATTGTATCTACAAATATTAACGAATAATGAATGTTGTGTATGACCCCTTATAACTGAAGGAAGAGGTGACCTCTTCGACAGTTCAGACACACCTCATGTAGTTTATGGTTGTCATTTGAAATATTATCTTTTATTGGATTCATAATAAGGCACTTTTTACACTGGCAGATAATTGCCATTTTGAAGTGCCAGTCAATGTACAGCAAGTAAGTCAGGCACCTTAAAAAGTGACTTCACACCTATCAGGTGTCGGGACTTGATTGGTCACATGAGAGATTGTTCATTATGATGGTGATTTGTGTAGCTGTTCAGTTTAATTATGATTGGCAGTACTATTAATGTGGGTAAGATGCGCTTAACCCCATAAGCCAAATGCCTGAAAGTAGTTAATGACCAGAACATTTTTTTCTAGTTTTTGTCTCCTTGCGTTTCAACAGTTGTAACTTTTTCATTTTTTCAATGATACAGTTGTATGAGGCCTCGTTTTCTTCGAGACAAGTTGTACTTTATGGGGGAATAGTTTAAGTTCGCTTATAAATATTTGCAGAATTTTTTTTTATTTTTAAAATTTTTGTTTTTTACACCATTCATACTTAAAGGGGTTGTCTCGCTACAAAGAATAGCTTTCAAATTGTAGGGAACACAAAATAAAGACATTTTCCAAATATATTGCTTTGTTCCTCTGTTTTCCCTAAGGAGATACAAGTGAATTTATGACCTCCCTGGCTATTTCAGTTCCCTCAGTAACAGACCTGTAAACAATTCTTCCCCTGCTGTTTGTTCAATGAGATAACAGTGAGTGACCTCATCACACAGGTCAGGCAGTGTCAGTGCTGCTTGGCAGTAAAAAGCTTGATTTATGTAAAATAAACAGAACTGTAATTAGTGCTTTTGTTTTGGGGATCAGATAAGTCCTGTTAGTAGTTTGAGAAGCTAATCTGGTCTAATTAGCATCTGAAAGCACAGCAGGGCACTGAGCTGTACAAGCAAGGAGCTTATGCAAATGAGTCAGTCTGAACCAGGAAGTGACAGAGTATTTCATTCATGCATTCTCTGAAACTCTGAAGGGAGACAACTCCTTTAATAATGTGTTAGATTAATTCTACAGGTTATTACGGTCCTGTGGATACCTAATGTGTAGGTTTTTTTGTGTAATATATGCACAACTATTTTTTTATAATATTTATTTTTAGGATTTTTTTTCAGTTTTCAGGGACAACTGTTCTACATTTTTTTTAATTTTTTTTTTATACATAGTAATGTATTAGCATAGTCATATATGCTAATACATTAAAATCTGTGTCAGTCTGCCCTGGTCACTGGCTAGTTACACAGACAGCCCTGGGGCTGCTCTAGGTCCCCAGGTCTGACTGTGCAGCCGTTCCTCGGGCTCTATCTGGTCACCGGGTGTTCCGATCACCCGACAGAGCAGGTTTCAAAAGTCGGGCGTTTGTCAAGGAGTTAAAGACACTCATTCGTGGGCCTTGTATAGGTTCTTTTACATGGGGATTAATTGTGAAGGTTTCTACAAACGTTTATTCGTCCAGTTATCAGCTTGTGGAAAAGCCCTTAGAGGGGTTGTCTCGCCTTGCTGTTTCACAGAGCTGCAAGCCATGTTAGATTATTGCACCCTGTCTCTTGGTCAGACTGTGGGTGGTTCTATAGCAGCGATTGGCATATTGACTCCGGAGTTCCGAATCTTATAAATGCTCTGACATGCGAGCAGGAGCTTTTATCTATGAGCTCTGAAGCTCTCTGCTCTATATGTAAAAAGCTTTTAGTCCTTTGTTTGTTAGGGTATGTTCACACAGCTGATTTTGACGCAGTTTTTGAAGTGGTTTATGGAGTGTTACCACTCTCAAAACGGCATCAAAACCTTACCTTAAACACTGAAGAGGTTTTAGACGCGTTTCTCAGCATGTTTTTGGGTGAGGTTTTCACCCATCCAAATTAATAGCCAGTTCAAAAACGCATCACGAAACATGCCTAGAACATGCTTCAAGAATTGACATGACGCTGCTTTTTCAGCGCCCAAAACAGTTTCCAAAGAAGCGCGTAAAAAACCTTGTCGTGTGTGAACTATGATGCTGTTTTACATAGGAATCACTGAAATGAACTGGGGAATCAATTAAACGAATGGGCCAAAAACGGTGTCCAAAACAGCGTCCAAATAAGCCGTTTGAACATACCCTAAGGGCATGTCCCCACGGCACGTGTTTTCGGACGGTTTTTCAGCCGGTTTGCGGTTTTACAAACCGCCTGAAAAACCGGCCAAAAATGAGCACAATGGTGGGGACTGCTGCACGGGTTTTGCGCCCGGTGGCAAAACAATGTAGAAGCACAATCTTCCGTCCGGTTTTCGGACAGAATATGTGCTTCTCAATGGGAGGGGGGAGGGCTCTTCTCCGCTCATCGCGGAGAAAAGCCATCCCCCCCGCGGCCGAGGGGACGGGCGCAAAACAGGACAAATACCGGCCGGTATTTGTCCTGTGCCGTGTGAACGCGCCCTAACGGATAACAAACTCTGTTCTCAAGCTTCAAGCAGTCCTGTGTATCAATTTGTGACATCACTCCCTGCTATCAGATAAGACAAACAGCAGAGAGAGCAGGTCGGTAACCTAGAGAAACCTGTGTACACTCAAAAGTGATTTAATCAGTTCTATCTCCTCAACAAAACAAAATAAAGCAATATATTTGAAAAAAAGTCTTTATTTACCGTTCCCTACATATTGATAGTTAATCTTTATAATTATACAAAGGGGTCTTGTCATGAAGCAAAATCCACTTCTAAGCCTGGCTGGTAGCTCTCTACAAGCCAGCGTCAGAGAATGGGGGGATGGCGGTGTTTGCTCAGTTTGCCCCATTCTTTTCCATGGTAGTTACAAATATAGCTAAGCGAGTGTGCTCTGCTATATTTGTAACTACCATGGACTTGAAGGGGAGAGCCGCACAAGCACCGCTCTCTCCCCATGTACTCAGAAGGGGATTTCGCAGTTCCCAAAGGAATATAGAAAAATCCACTGCATTGATGTGGAGATACGACAGTAAAACAGCCCTTCTCTCCAATCTTGAGAGGGTGGGGGGCTTATTCTGATGGCATTAAAGGGGTGTTCAATACTCGTTCGTCCATCGGTAAAAATAGAAAAGACGACTCGTACTTATCTCCTGTTCACTCCCGGCTGCCGGTCCGATCAACCAGGAAGTAAGTCGTGAACGTTCATTGTTCACATAACAGCTGCAGACAGTTACAGGTCATAGAAGTCACGTGCATGTGACGTTGTGGCCTGTGATTAGCTGGTGTTGTCATGGGAATTATGGACGTTGATTGCTAACTTCCTGGTTGAGCGGGAGTGAACAGGGCGGTCGGGGAGGGAAGTACGAGTCTTCTCTTATATTTTTACTCCTACCCCGATGGACGAATGAGCATTAATTAGTTCCAGAACACCCCTTTAACTTTGCACATAAGTAGGCTTCTCTGGGATGCTACTCTTTTATTGTGTACTACACCAAGGGCGACGGGTATGAATGGGGCTACACCAGTTTTCTGGTGTACTTTCAGCAAAAAGAATGTATGAACAGGTGCACTCCAAACTGTGGCGCGATAAGTGCCGTTGTAATGCACCACAGACACTTTTTAATGCGCCAAAGATTTGACACGTCGCACCACATTAGTAGAAGTAGACACATTAATGAGTCTTTCAGACTAAATCTAGGTGCAGAACAGTAAGTACAGCCAGACCAAGTTAAAGGGGGTCTGCCTGAGCCAGATATGTCCTATTGGCACTAGACTGCGCCTGTATGTATGAACAACAGCCAGACCAGGGTAAAGGTGGTCTGCCTGAGCCAGACTTGTCGTGTTGGCACTAGACTGCGCCTGTATGTATGAACTGCAGAAGAACAGGTTCATACATTATGGCACATTCTACACTGCCTTAAAGCTGTTTAGAACTGGCCTGTCAGCGCCAATGTTCATACATGTCGCTCCAAGTTAGACATTCCACACTCCCCAACATCAAAAGGCCAGATTGCATACTGAAAGAATACATGAGGTATTAGTTGATATGGTGGCCAAACAATCTCACAACCCACAGCAAGGTCTTGCGAGTCCCTAAACTAACATTAAAAATCCATCACAGAAAAAAATAGGACAAAAATTAAATTTCAATCACAGAAGAATTGAGGCTAACTTACTGATCCTCCCATGTAGCATTGTGGATGCTATTGGGAATTGGTTTCTGACCTGCCTGAGGACCGGTCAGTAAGCCGCTTCTATGTCTTTAATCTTCGCAGGGTACAATGAAATCTCAAGACTATCATGGCAAAACTCCTTTAAGTGGAACCATCTTGAGCTGCTACAGAAAATAAGAAAAACAAATCCCTCTGTCCTTCCTTTTCTAGCTTTGCTGCTGTCCACCACCACCTTTCCCCATTCTTCTGTTTTCTTCCTGGTCCTGGCAGTCAGAACGTCACTGCTGCAGACGTGGGTTGGCTACAGCTTAACATCAGCATTTGGAGCTGTTCACTTCCGAACAGTGATGTCAGGAAGTATCATGTGACCACTGCAGTATTGACGTTCCATCTGCCTGGACCAGGAAAAATGTAGAAGAATGGGGGAGACAGACCTCGCTTGGAGGTGAGAACAAAGGTGAGAGTTAGTTAAAAAAAAAAAAGTGGACAACCCCTTACCAACACATGACGTACCCATATGTCCTCGTGCCGTTGAGGTTTTATGTAGTGGGATTACTCCGTAATTCTGCTATGCGGAAAGATAATTGCAGGAACCGGAGCCGGCTCCGTTCCCTGCTGTTTAATGCTGCCGTGGCGTCTAAAAGGTTAATTGCAGTGGCAGCGTCTAAATGAATTGAAAGCTGTGCCGCGCACTACTCTCACCCCCGCTGCGAAATCACGAGTGCCGATCCATTAACATGACAGCTTCCATGTCTGCCATCTTTGTTCACTCTTCTGCATTGTTTATATAATGTAGAAGTGTACTAACGATTGTGCCCCTTAGTGGTCAAGTTCCGTAGGGGAACTTGATGTAAAGGTGGAAAGAAAAAAAGTTCTGCCATTTTGCTAATAAATAAAATAATAAAGGTTACACATAACTGGAATCTATTAAAATATAACCTCATTTATCCTGAACGCCTTCAAAGCAAAAATTTTCCAAACACCAAAATTATGTAGTTGTTTTTGGTCATTTTGGTGCAGAATATAGAGAACACATCATTTATGCCAAAGAGTTGGGCACCATAATGACAAAAACCCCGCAAACATGGCACAAATAATTTTTTTTTATTTTTGCGTTTCTCCTGACTCTTTTTTTCGCGGTTTCCCAGTGTATTCTATAGTACGATCAATGACACCATTAGAAGGTGCATCGTGTCCCGCAACATAAAAGCCCTCATATGTCTTTGAAGATGGAAAAATAGTTATGGCTTCTTGGAAGGAGGAGAAATATTTAGAGCCATATTATTATGACCTGCTGTAAGGATGGAGTTAAGACTTCATAGTGATTGGCCACATTCTGTTGTGGACTTTGAACTAAAAAAAAATTAACAGCAAAGTATAGTATATTTAAACCTGAGGGCTTGTTGCTGGATATCGGCTATGTATCTTTGCTGCAGGTTGTAACTGACTTTACTCTTTGCCGCAGATTTGCAGCAGATTTTTTTTTAGTTACCATTGTAAATTATCGCCCTTAGGCCTCATCCAGACAAATGGAATATGGTGACATATTTTAACGTCTGTGTTTTGACCGCAAGTCTTGGCTTGAGTGGGGGGATTTGGCTTGAACTAATAACCTGTTAGGGAACTTTAAGGGCTTGTCCCCACGGCAGTTTTTTCAGATGGTTTTCGGTTTTGAAAGACATCTGTAAACTGGCTGTCAAACTTTAGCACGGACCTTAATGGAAAATCCGTGCAGTGGTCCCCACTGCACGAATTTTCTGCCAGAAATTTTTTTAGACTGCCGGTGGTCCGAAAAACATTGAACATGTTCATGCCCTAATGCTGTTGAGTTGGTTATACCTGCAGTCAGGCAAGACCTTTTTGTTGTAATACAGATGCTATCATACAGCCTCATTATAATTGTCTCTGTGAGATCTAAATGTATTCCTCGGGTCAAAAAAAGGGTGCTGCAGATACGTCAAAAGACTATGCGACAAAAATAAAAAAGGCAAGGTAAGGTTCACCAAAGATTTGTACACACACCAATAATGTGTGTGTGTATATATAAAAATATATACACTTAAAAATGGTAAGAAAAGCAATGAGAATTATCAAAGCTCTTGAGAGAATACAACAAATGTGACAGGTATGGCTAGACAATATACAAAGGGAACCTAATGACTAGAATAGACAATGGGGCACATTTATCAAGGCAGCTGCACCAGAATTCTGGCACAATTTGTGCCAAAAATAATGTCGTACATGCTTTACACCACATTGTGTTTTAGACAATTTGTAGACACTTCTGCTCAGTTGAAAAAAAGGGGTCGTGACGTTGCATGCACCAAAATTTGGGTGCACGTTAGTGGCGTAAAGTAAGCCAAATTTAAGATGGTACCCTCTTTCCCCGAAAATAAGATGTAGTGCATTTTTTGATGCAATTCAGAGTTTGGCTGCTTATGCTGATGTTTGTGATGAAATAAATACAGTATATTAATAAATGTAGATAATTTTTTCAACAATAAATGTGAATTCTTGTTCTTGAAAAAATCCCCTAAAAATAAGTCTTAGCTTGTCCTTCGGAGCAAAAATTAATGTAAGACACTGTCTTATTTTCGGGGAAACGGGGTATGAAGTTAGACTAGACTGTTTTAACCAGCGCCAGATTTATCAACACTGATAAATGTGGTGCATTGTAAGACTGTCTGGTCTAACTTAGAACTGTCTAAAAGTTAGACTTTATTGATAAATCTCCCCCAAAACATTGCATATGCCAAAGAGCAATCAAAAATGCAGATAAGCTTGAAAGCACATCTATATGATCCAAAATAAGGTCTACATAAAGTAGAAAATCTGACCGGCAATTCCTGCCAATCCAACCAAATCATAGAATAGGTAACCAGAAAGCCATATATGTATGAGCCTGTCCTTGTTCTGGGTTATATACTGTAGATGTTTGCATCTTATCAGCATGTTTTTATGTGCTATTTGGCATATGCAATCTATTGGGGCTGACAAGTGTCTAGCTCTAAGACCATTTTAAGTGAGACTAGACAGTCTCTTACAATGTTCCACATTAAAGGGGTTTTCTCGCTACAAAGATCCTATTTGTGGGTAGAGTTGAAGAAAAAGCTGTATTTGTGTCCAGTATGCACCAACATTGGGAATGTGTAGAAGAGACTTGGGATCAGATTTTAGTAAAGATATGCCTGAATCCAGAGCCCAGAAGGATTCAGGCAGTATTGAAAACCAAAGGTGGATTTCCCAAATACTAACAAAATAACAAAAATTAACATTTTTTTAGGAGAAAAACAGTAACAATGCAGTTACAGGACGGAATCTGCAGAACTAAGCAGATGCTAAATACTTGCAAGTCAAATTTATGTATAAGATAGGTAAGATGACTGTATATAAAATTACAGGGAGCTCATGTACAAAAACTGTAGTGGATGGAGAGATATGGAGCCCGAAAGTCACAAGTTCAAACCATTGTTAACCCTTTTGCTTGTCAGTGTAAAATTTTATTTAGTTTGGGTATGACTTTAGAACACAAAAAATTGTAAATATGCAAAACACTGCAGGAACATTTGTGGAGTCTCTGAATTTGTTCTGAGAAATGGTATTGCCTCCATCAGATCCTGCATACATGACCTCACATCTGATCTCATTATTTCCAGGCTAGAGAACGGGCCTTTTCTACACTAAAATTGGGTTGGGGCAAAGCAGTGACTACAGGGGCAACATCTCTAACAATGTCAGGGTATAAAGGAATTGCCTCAGCCACAGTCAGTTTTTATGAATGGTTGAACTCTTCTACTTCTTTGAAAGCAGGTGAAAAATTTTGCTGAAACTTGTTTGCCATGGAGCGGAATCTTTTCCCCTGGGGCAGAGCTTTGCCTGCTCCATGTCATCAATTATACTCCTCATGTGATAAGACTGAAGATATGGGAGCAGGAGCACTGGCCGGACCAAATTCCTCTTGCTCTTTGCACTGCATTGAAATAACTGGACCAACTAATTATATATTTTGGGAGTCGGTCCCTTTTATGACGACTCCGACTCCTGCAAAATAGGCACCGACTCCACAGCCCTGCATGCAACTGCTGAGATTGGCGTTCAGTCCAAGCCTGAACTGTTGACCCTTTATGTCAATACGGTCCACAGCACCGTTAGTCTTCCACAGTATCTAGAGCAGCATGAATCTGCTGACAGATTAGGATAGGTTTCATCTTTTACATCGAAAGTCAACAACAGACTTATGCAACTGTATTGGTGTACAATTGCATATCTGTTGGAAGAAAAAATAAACTAATTATGGTCTTAAAGGGGTTGCTTCACAGAGCCAAAAGCAGCTTTATGCGCATGCATCCTGTCTTTCTGTTTAGGCTGTGGGTAGTTCTATAGCAGTGATTAGTATATAAGCTCCATATTCACAAATCTTCTAATTGCACTGCCATGAGAGCAGAAGATATAGAGCCGAAAGCTTCAGAGCTCAACGTAAACAATCAAAAGTAATCTCCTTTGTTATTGATCACACACTCTGCTCTTTTGGTGTCGTTTGCGGACCTGTGGTGACTTCGCTCCATGCTATCAGATAAGAAAAAAAGCAGAGCAAGGAGGGGAGAGCAGGACTGCAACCTAGAGAAACATGTCTGCACTCAGGACAGATAAAATCTCATCTCAACAAAGCAAAAAAAAAAAAATACCAAGCAATATATTTGAAAAACGTCTTCATTTGCAGTTCACTGCATGTTGAAAGCTAATCTTTAATAATGTGAAGATGGTCTTTTTTTTTTCTCGGGTGTGTGTGTGGAAAAAAAATAAATAAAAATAACCCCACACATAATCTATAAAGAATCCCATATCTAGTCAGTCGTTCCCAGTCTTTGTGATTTGTCACATAAATGCTACAGCCAGACAGTGGCCTCTGTGGTCCAGTGCCATACTGCGATGGCAGCAGTATATCGGGTGACTGCTGAGACCACTTTTGTTAACTAGCGACTGGCACATTTTGGGGACAAATAAATTTTTTCTTCTCCACGATTTGTGGACCTTCCAACAATGCTGCAAAAATCTTCTGAAGTTTGTGCTTCCGAGTTAATAGTATAATGTTGTACCGTGTTAGCCATAGAAAGTAGTAGAAGAGTGAAGAAATCAGGCGATACCTTTTAGAGGCTAACTGAGTATATTTGATGGTGAGCTTTCGAGAGAACTAGCTCCTTCTTCAGCAAGATGTTATACCTGGTAAAAACATCTTGTTCTGAAGTAAAGGGGGCTAGTTCTCTCGAAAGCTCACCATCAAATATACTCAGTTTTGCCCCTAAAAAGGTATCGCCTGATTTCTTCACTCTTCTACTACTTCCGAGTTAAAGCATTCAATCTGAACTGCCTTTGTCACCCACTCTGCATTCAAGTCTTAAGGGGTCATGTGCTTAGGGTCAGCCTTTTAGGAAAAAATGCTCTATTGAAACTTTGCTTGAGGAAAAATTCTAGCAGCTATTTTTATATTTCACAAAGCATCCAAGGAATGTCTCGTTGCCAAAAGTCATGATTTTTAAA
>JAODAL010029379.1:0-51677 GCA_025379985.1 Phyllomedusa bahiana
TCTGCATTTTGGGGCTCATGCTGCGTTCCGGGACAGGGAATTCAATGTCCAGTTCAAGAAAATGATGGTTTTTTTTCATACTGCCTTCTGGCACTTTTTAATTTGTGGGTCATGCCGGTTTAAGGCTCATGCTGTGGTACAAGACAGGGATAGTGAATGGTGTGTGACTTTTTTTCTGTGGCTTTTATAGCCTAAGTGTTTTGCCTAAGATGTAGCAGGTATCCATTTGACTGTTGTGGCTGTTAATTCCAGTTTCTCCAGCCCTGTTTGGGTGTAAGAATGAAGGTGTTGTTGCTCTCCCATAGACTTTAATGGTCATCGGAAATGATCGACTATCAAAAACCTTATCGATGGTGGCCGACTATCGACTATCGATCGATGTCGATAGCCAACGTATTCGCTCAACACTAGTCACCATCCACTTTTTCAAGCCCGAAAAACATTGAACATGTTCATTGTTCCGTCCGGTTTCCGGCGGCAAACTTGTGCCATGGAGACATGCCCTTCAGCTTTCAAAGCTAACTGAGGCAAAAGACCTTGTCACATACCTAGAGATGGGCGAATCGATTCTAATGAAATGGAATACGTTTAGAATCTCAGGGAAAATTTGATTCTGCATGAAGGCGAAGTTCATGGTGATTCGTGGGAACGAATCGTCTTTTTTTTCTAAAATGGCCGCAAGCACATGGCGTGACATGGGGCAGAGAACTATGGGAGGAAGAAAGGAACACCCTCAATGACATGTGCAGTGGCATGTCTACCATTTTAGGCAATCAAGGCTCCATCACCTCTGCCGAAATGAGCTGTTTCTCTTTCCCATCATCTACCGGTCCAGATGCTCCTGCTCCTCGCTACTCATGGCGCCAGCAGTTGTTCACCGAGGCGATTGCCAAGAGACCGCATTATGTGTCCAACCATCCTAAGGTGCACAAGTTGACCGTGCTCCTGTCCAATTTGGTGGTACTGCAGTCCCTCCCTCTCCAAGTGGTGGACTCTGCACTGTTCAGAGAACTAATGGCTTGTGCCGAGCCGAGGTGGAGAGTCCCAAGCCATTATTTCTTTTTGAAAAAGGCAGTACCAGTCCTGCACAAATATGTAGAACTGAAGGTGGGCCAGTGCTTGAGCCTATCGGTGTCTTTCAAAGTGCACGGAAGTGTGGAGCTGTAACTACGGTAAGGGACAGTACATAAATGTGCTTCCTGCCCAGCCACATCAGCAACTTGGACAGGAGATGCCGCTTTCTCCTTCACGTTGTCAAACTGCTGATCTTGCGACAATGTCCGCCTCCTCCACCACCACCTCAGCCTCCACAAGTCTAAGTGATGCTCCACCATACCACATGTGCAGGGCACAGCAGTGTCACACAGTTCTACACCTGGTTTGCCTGGGCAAACAAAGTCACACAGAGGAGGAACTGCTCCACGTCATGCAACACAAAATCAGTGTGTGGCTTCCTCCGCAACAACTTCAAATCGGAACCATGGTGACAGACAATGGAAGAAACATGGTGTCCATGCTGTACTGAGGACGGCTGAGCCATGCGTCCTGCATGGTGCATGTGTTTAACCTGGTTGTCAAACGGTTCATCAAGTCTTCCACCCATCTGCAAGACATTCTAAAAATGGCCAGGAAACTGTGCATGCACTTCATCCATTCCTACAAAGCCAGGCACACCCTTCTTGAGCTGCAGCGGCGGAGCGGCCTACCCCAACATAGGCTGATATGCGATGTTTTCACCCGTTGGAATTCCAGCCTTCATATGTAGGACCGACTGTATGAACAGAGAAAGGCCCTTAATGATTTTTTGATGATCCATGCGGACAGGAGTACTCCCCTGTGTAATTTTGATGTCAGCCAGTGGAAGCTCATGTGTGAAACCTGCCGTTGCTCAGGCCCTTTGAGGAGGCCACGTTATTTGTCAGTCGCCAGGAGTACGGGATGAATAACATCATTCCACTGCTTCATGTCCTGGAACAGATACTGCAAAATCTGTCTGCTCAGGGGACTGGAGACGTGGCGACGACATCTCACAGCCACATGAGTCCGGTGGGGGCTGAACTGGAGGAGGAGGACGACATTGAAGCACAAGCAGTGACTGGTGAAATGAGTGGTTTTTCTACTCAGGTGGGCCGGGCATTAACTGTTATGTTCACTGCCACCGGGTGCTGGAGCCGAACTACCAGGGTAGCAGATGTGGTAGCAGCTGTCCCAAGACCCGAGCCCTCTAAGATCCCGGGCCCCATGCCAACTGCTACGCTTGCTACCCCGGAAGTTACGCCCCAGGCTGGACTACTGGGCAGCTAAACTGGATGTGTGGCTGTAACTTGCTGAGTTTGCACTGAAGAAGCTGTCCTGCCCGGCCAGTAGTGTGGCATCAGAGCAGGTGTTCAGTGCAGCGGGGGCCATAGTTACCCCAAGGAGACATGAGTGGTTTTTCTACTCAGGTGACAGGAGAGGAGAAGCAGGAGCAGCCGGAGGAGGTTTAGGGAGATGATGGAGATGAGGAAGATGAGCCAGACACACCGTGGCAGTATACAGTGGAGATGGAGGCAGGAAGTCCCTCAGTCACTTGCGCAGATGGCCCGCTACATGCTGATTTGCCTGTCTAGTGACAGCCAAATAGTCACCATCCGGCAGAGGGATGACTTCTGGCTCTCCACCCTCTTGGTCCCTTGCTACTGGTCCAAAATGGGAGCCTTTTTTTAACCTGCCGAAAGGGAGGACAAACTCAAGTACTATAGAGATATCCAATGTAGTCAGTTGGCTTCTGCTTATCTACGCCATCGTCCATCCTCTGGCAGGTCTGACCTGGGGGGTTCCTCATCACTCAGGTACCACTGACACAGCTGTTGTGGGGGGGGGGAGGTAGGAGCAGTACCAGCTCCATCAGCAGCAGTCTAAGTCTGGAGTTGTTGATGAGAAAATTCCTTTACCCGCTTAGTGAGGAGGTTACTCACCAGCAGCAGAACCTGGAGCAGATCCTGAACCAACAGGTGGTGGTCTACTTGGCAGCACTCTGCCACCTCACATAGAAGATCCGCTGGACTACTGGGCAGGCAAACTAAATGTGTGGCCGCAACTTGCCGAGTTTGCACTGGAGAAGCTGTCCTGCCCGGCCAGTAGTGTGGCATCAGAGTGGGTGTTCAGTGCTGCGGGGGCAGTTATGCCCCAGTTAGGTGGGCAGCCCCAGGTAGATAGTTAGGCTTTAGGTAGGCCCCAGGTAGCTAACTACGCAGGCCACAGGTAGGTTGTAGATGGACCCCTTGTAGGTAGGCTAGAGGTAGGTAGGAAGATTTGCCCTAGGCAGACAGCCCTCAGGTAACTAAGTAGGCTGTTGCCAGGCCCCTGGTAGCTAAAAAGGCAGTAGGTGGACCACAGGTAGCTAAGTAGATATGTTATAGGTGGGTCCCACATAGGTAGGTAACTAGGCTATAGGGGGTTCCAAATAGGCAGCCAGGCTTTAGGCAGGCTATTAGGGCCATATAGGTAGGCAGACAAGCTTTAGGTAGCCTATAGGGGCCATATAGGTAGGCAGGGGTTAAGTAGGCTATAGGTGCCATATAGGTAGGCAGGGTTCAGGTAGGCTATAGGAGGGTCAGGCAGGCTTTGGGGGGGGGGGGTCAGGCAGGCTATAGGGGGTTATCAGACAGTCTATAGGGGATCAGGCAGGCTATAGGGGGATAAGGCAGGGTATAGTGGGTCAGGCAGGCTATAGGGGGATCAAGCAGGCTATATAGCATTACCAGGCAAGGTATAGGGGGATCAAGCAGGCTATAGGGGGTGATCAGGCAGGCTATAGGGGGATCAGGCAGGCTATAGGGGGTGATCAGGCAGGCTATAGAAGGATCAGGCAGGCTATAGGGGAATCAGGCAGGCTATAAGGGGTTATCAGGCAGGCTATAGGGGGATCAGGCAGGCTATAGGGGGATCAGGCAGGCTATAGGGGGATCAGGCAGGCTATAGGGGGATCAGGCAGGCTATAGGGGGTGATCAGGCAGGCTATAGGGGGGATCAGGCAGGCTATAGGGGGGATCAGGCAGGCTATAGGGGGTGATCAGGCAGGTTATAGGGGGGATCAGGCAGGCTATAAGGGGATCAGGCAGGCAAGCTTTACTTGAATGTAAAAAAAAAAAGAAGAAATCACAGCTCAGCTCCCGGGCAGTCTGTGCTCAGTGCGATGATGTGATATCACGTCGCCCACATCAGCACTGTGGGCCTTACAGGCAGATTAGCAGAGTCGAGGGCAAGTGGCAGGGCCCGGGTGTCAGAGGCAGGATGCGCCGAGCCGGGCATGAACTGTTATGTTCACTGCCACCGGGTGCTGGAGCCGAACTACCAGGGTAGCAGATGTGGTAGCAGCAGTCCTGAGGCCCGGGCCCTCTAAGATCCCGGGCCCCGTGCCAGCTGCTACGCCTGCTACCCCAGTAGTTACACCCCTGGCTGGACTACTGGACAGCTAAACTGGATGTGTGGCAGTAACTTGCTGAGTTTGCACTGAAGAAGCTGTCCTGCCCGGACAGTAGTGTGGAATCAGAGCAGGTGTTCAGTGCAGCGGGGGCCATAGTTACCCCAAGGAGAATCCAATATGTGGAGAGACTCACCTTTGTCAAGATGAATCAGGCATGGGTCGGCCAGGATTTCCACACATCAATGCCTTATGCATCAGATCAGCCATGACGTCTCACCAAAACTTTGAGAAATGAGTCTGGATTCTTCTGGCTACCTGCTCAGCTACTATTCTGATGCTGCCCCCCTCCTGATGCCACACATCTGCTGCCAGCTGCTTCATCTACCACCCACCATCTTTAACAGGGACTGGAATTGCCACCCACCTCCTCACTCTTCACTAGGCCGTTATGTAGAATTCTGATGCTGACGCCACCTCCACAATTTGCTACTCTGTGGCCTACTCATTTTGCTGCCACCTTTACAATTTTTCATTTGCCACTCTGTGGCCAACTGATGTTGCTGCCACCTCCTCAATCTGTCATTTTCAACTCTGTGGCCTACTGATTTTGCTGCCACTTCCACAATCTGTTGTTGTGCTACTCTGTGGCCTACTGGTGTTGCTGCCACCTCCTCAATATGTCATTTGCCACACTGTGGTATACTCATGTTGCTGCCAGATCCTCAGTTTGTCATTTGCCACTCTGTGGCCTATTGATGTTGCTGCTACCTCCTCAATCTGTCATTTGCCACTCTGTGGCCTACTGATGTTGCTACCACCTCCTCAGTCTGTCATTGTGCCACTCTGTGCCTACTGATGTTGCTGCAACCTCCTCAATCTGTCATTGTTCCATTCTGTGGGCTACTCATGCTGCAGCTATCTCCACAATCTGTCATTTGCCACTTTGTGGCCTACTCATGTTGCTGCCACCTCCTCAATCTGTCATTTGCCACTCTGTGGCCTACTGATGCTGCCAGCTCCCCAATCTGTCATTTGCCACTCTGTGGCCTACTTATGTTGCTACCACCTCCTCAATCTGTCATTGTGCCACTCTATGGCCTACTGATGTTGCTTCCACCTCCCCGTGTCATTGTGCCACTCTGTGGCCTACTGATCTTGCTCCCACCGCCCCGTGTCATTGTGCCACTCTGTGGCCTAGTGATGTTGCTGCCAGTTTCTCAATCGGTCATTTGCCACTCTGTGGCCTTCTCATGTTTGTACCACCTCCCCAATCTGTCATTGTGCCACTCTGTGGCCTACTGATGTTGCTGCCACCTCCACGCTCCGTCATTGTGCCACTCTGTGGCCTACTGATGTTGCTGCCAGCTCCTCAATCTATCATTTGCCACTCTGTGGCCTACTGATGTTGCTGCCACCTCCTCAATTTGTCATTTGCCACTATGTGGCCTTCTGATGTTGCTGCCAGTTCCTCAATCTGTCATTTGCCACTCTGTGGCCTACTGCTGTTGCTTGCTGCCACCGTCACACTCTGTCATTTTGCCACTCTGTGGCCTACTGATGTTGCTGCCAGCTCCTCAATCTGTAATTTGCCACTCTGTGGCCTACTGATGTTGCTGCCACCTCCTCAATTTGTCATTTGCCACTCTGTGGCCTTCTGATGTGGCTGCCACCTCCTCAATATGTCATTTACCACTTTGTGGCCTTCTGATGTTGCTGCCACCTCCTCAATATGTCATTTACCACTCTGTGGCCTACTCATGTTGCTGCCACCTCCACACTCTGTCACTGTGCCATTCTGTGGCCTACTCATGCTGCTTCCACCTCCACCATCTGTCGTTTGCCACTCTGTGGCCTACTGATGTTGCTGCCACCTCCACACGCTGTAACTGTACCACTCTGTGGCCTACTGATGTTGCTGCCAGCTCCTCAATCTGTCATTTGCCACTCTGTGGCCTACTCATGTTCCTATCACCTCCTCAATCTGTCATTGTGCCACTCTGTTGCCTACTGATGTTGCTGCCACCTCCACACTCTGTGATTGTGCCACTCTGTGGCCTACTGATTCTAGTTGCCAACTCCTCAATCTGTCATCTGCCACCCTGTGGCCTACTGATGTTGCTGCCACTTCCACACACTGTAACTGTGCCACTCTGTGGCTTACTGATGTTGCTGCCAGCTCCTCAATCTGTCATTTGCCACTCTGTGGCCTACTGATGTTGCTGCCACCTCCTCAATCTGTCATTGTGCCACTCTGTGGCCTACTCATGTTGCTGCCACCTCATCAATTTGTCATTGTGCCACTCTGTGGCCTACTCATGTTGCTACCACCTCCTCAATCTGTCATTGTGCCACTCTGTGGCCTACTGATGTTGCTGCCACCTCCACGCTCCGTCATTGTGCCACTCTGTGGCCTACTGATGTTGCTGCCAGCTCATCAATTTGTCATTTGCCACTCTGTGGCCTACTCATGTTGCTGCCACCTCATCAATTTGACATTTGCCACTCTGTGGCCTGCTCATGTTTCTGCCACCTCCTCATTTGCCACTCTGTGGCCTACTCATGTTGCTGCCACCTCATCAATTTGACATTTGCCACTCTGTGGCCTGCTCATGTTTCTGCCACCTCCTCAATCTGTCATTGTGCCATTCTGTGGCCTACTCATATTGCTGCAACCTCCACACTCTATCTCAAAAAGCTGGCCGAAGCTCGGAATTGTCTGGAGATGCGGCGCCACACCTCCACTCAATTCCGAGCTTCGGCCGGCTTTCCTTGTACACTTTTGCCAAAGCGCCCTAATCCACTTTTGGTCATTGCAATAACAGCGACAGATTTGAAAAAGGTCCAATTGAGGGGACTGAAAACGTTCATCATCAGGATGTCGCTAATTTCTGTGAAACATTTGTGTAGCTTTACACCAATTTTATTATGGATAATAAAGAGCATTTTCTAAACAATTTTTGTGCGGGTATATACCATTTTGAGTTAGAGGACTGTTATTATACCCAGCTCTATACGACAGAACTCTTTCTAAGGTGTGCCAAGAAACTTATAAGTGACCTCCACACTCTGTCATTGTGCCACTCTGTGGCTTACTGATGTTGCTGTCAACTCCTCAATCTGTCATTGTGCCACTCTGTGGCCTACTGATTTTTCTGCCACCTCCACAATCTGTCATTTGCCATTCTGTGGCCTACTGATGTTGTTTTACTGTTCTGTTCTCCCTATGTGTGCAGAGCATAAGTTGACAGGCAGCTAAACTCTTTCCCAGCAACCATTGACAAGGAGCAATGTCCGTATTTCAACTTTATTGCATAGGATAGTGTAAAACTGGGGAAACACACAAAATATACATTTAACATTAAGTAACAGCATGCAAACTTAAAGTATACACAAGACAATGCAGGCATATTTACATGTGCATAAGATACAATACAGAATGTCGAGTGTGCAGACATATACATGTGAAGGTACAGGGTGCATGTGCTATCCTGCCTGCAGCAAACATAAGTCTAACTATAAACAAGAACTATTGGCATAGAATACAACTCTATACAATGTGTAGTTCTGAATGGCAGTTTAGACTTACCAGCGATGCTAACTGTTGGTCTGAATGGAAGAGGATGTTTCTACATGTTTTCCATCTACATGTATCTAGGAGAAAATGGCTGCTGATGTAGATGACTCTATGATGTCAGCAGGTCATGTGGTATGATTAAGGCAGCCTTTATGGGACACTGTTAAAGGAGTTTTCTCAGTACAGGATTTCACAGACTTGAGCTGTTTCTCTGTCTCTTAGGGGCCATTCACACGGCCGCAGGAGGATGCTTTTCTCCACAATTAGCGGAGAAAATCCCTCCTCCTTCCTATATACATGGTGTTGTCATGGTGGACATCGGCACTCCTCAATCTTTCCACAGGGTGCTAAAACAGACAGAGGAAACTCTGCTGCTTGTGCTCTGCATGTGAGCCTGCACAATGTCCTGGACATATGGGTACGTCCATTTGGGGGAACACCTTCTCACATTGGGATTTGGAGTCAGCCAGCCGTGTTTCTTGTCCCCTAAGGCTGACACTAACCCCTTCCCACTTTTACTCCGGTACCCAATGCACCAGGGGTGCTGAGAAGAGCTGGGTTATGGTCAGAAGCAAACCATCTAATGTGATGGGACCAAAATTCAGGGACTTTCCTATCCTGATCAGCTGCTGTATGTACCTTTGCTAGTTATGAAAAAGCCATTCACTTAAAGACAATAAATAAATAAATAAATAAATAAATAAATAAATAAATAAACATGTGGGGTCCCCACTTTTTATAACCAGTCAAGGTAAAAGCAGCAGTTGCAGCCTGATACAGCCTGATGATGGGAGGGTCCATGGTTATTGGGACCTTACCATACTAAAAATGGCATCTTGCAGCCGCCCTGGAAGCAGACCATCACATTAGAGGGTCTGCTTCTAAAGCTAACCCATCTCTTCCCAGTACCCTTGCTGACTTGGGTACTAAGTTAATAATGGGAGGGAGTTAGTGACAGACTTGGTGACAAGAAACACTGCTGATGACACCAAGCCCCAACAATAGTAATAGAGAGGAGTCTGTCAGACACCTTCATTATTAACACTGATAAAAACTGTAACACACACAACTGACACAATAAAACGTTATTTAAATATGTGCCCCCAACACCAACCCTCGTTGACTATATTATTAAAGAAATGGATCCAACCTGGTCTGACAAAAGGGAAACCTGTAAAAAAAAAAAACAGAAACACATATAATAGCATGGATAGGATATCCAGTGGCCAGAAACAGCTGGGTGATGCCCCATCCCCCACAGCAGGTTCCAATAAGAAAGCTTGTTGCTGTGGGGGATGAGGCTTAGGCAATCCTGCACCTGGGAAAGCTGGGTAACATCCCCCACAGCAGGAACACAAAAAATTGTGTGCCTGCTGTGGAGGATGTAGCATCACCCAGCTTTCCCGGATACTGAATAGTCTATTGAAGTCCAGGAAAGCTGGGTGTGTGAAAATCAATTAAAACTGGAATATTTTATCTATTATCCCTTCACCACAGTGCTTCAGTACAAGGGTAACCTCCCTAGTAGTACATTTATTCTGATGATTTAGAATAGCATAATATTTTAAAACAGAAGATTCATATTAATGTGTCTGACCCTTTCCTAACTCCTAAAGTGCTATCTTCGAATCCCTGCAAATCTTTCCCTACAATGAGCTAATTATATTCCGAGCACTTCATAAAAATACCACCGAGACCTAGAATGGCATAAAATGACAACACAATAAATAGTTTGGATAAGGTTTGGCTTCAGAATGGATATTCCCTAAATGGTATTCTGTAAATGAATAGCTGGTGACCCTTGTTTCACATACACATATACACACACATCTGCCAGTGCAAGTTACATGCAAATCAACTGAGCGATGTCAATGGTATTAACCATTACAACCAATTCTACCTGTATAAATAGAAACCCCAGACGTGAATCTGCTGTACATCAGGCAAATAAGTATACAAATCATCCATCAATCTCTGTAGTCCATGGTACACACAAGGCAGAACTAGACATTGGGCAGCAATGCTGTTTGTTCTAGCACAGTACATTTCTGCGAAGGAAGAGTTAATGAACCTTTAACTCAGTAATTATGGTCTTGAAATACATTTGTGCAAATGTCGTGATGCCACCTTCCCCCCCTCACATACACACAACAGAAAAAGCTAGTGACTAATGGTGCTGTTTGACTATGCCAGGGAATGCAAATCATTGCCTGTCCATCAAAACACATCATCCATCCACACGTCACCGAGAGGAATTCTGGACTGCAAACAGTTAACCAAGATCTGAACTAGCCTTCGTGTTCTTATGCCTGCTAGGGGTTAATTTCCTATCTGCCGGATCCTGGTGAGCATGGGAGGTCTGTTCATCCAGCAGTTGATCTGTATCACAGCATCACCTCTGAGATATAGGACAGTGTAAGAACCTAAAAATAGCTGCACACACAAAAAAAGCAACCTTGAAGTCATCAGCAGGATGAGCAAGGGGGAGAAAAAAAAATCCGTCAGGCTTGTTTCCTCTACAGTGTGTGGACCTGTTACATGCTTGTGCTGAATGCAATGTAGAAAGAGCAGGAGTCTGCTTCTTCAGCAGCATGAGAGGAAATATTAGGTCTACATTCAGCTAGAGAGCAGGGCGCCACCTGCCTTTTAATCCATATTATTCTCTGCAGGAGTAAGCTATAGAGAGAGAGGAAGGGAAAAGATGAGAATTCTTCAACCTGCATGCTCAGGAGGTGATGCTGGCTGGACCATGTCCCTTCTACCCAGGGATCAAGGTATGGATGCTCATCAAAGGCTTTCTAATCCCATCCTGTTGCCTGGAACTGCTTGCCAATCTCCATGATTCCTCCCAGCTCTTCACTTCAAGCCGCCTGGAAATTGTGGATCCCAAATATTGAGACTTCTTGACAAGGTAAGGAGACAATGTGTCCAAATAAGGGAAGAAGATGCTGCAGACTCTTTTTCATTGACTCTGATAGATGAGACTTGACATGTCCTATCGCCACATGAAAGATTGCTTAGTTGGGAAACCTCAAACTGATCACTCCAAGCGTTGAAGTGCAGCTTTCATTTCTTAATATGAGAAGAAGGGACAGGCTTAGTGAAGACTGAGGCAGGTGGGGAAGAGAAGTGAAGGTATTTAGGAGGACAACACTGGCTCTGGGGGAATCCTTGTTTAAAAACAAGAAGTTTGGGAATCCCAACCTAAGGCAGCTATGGACGAGGCTGTGTTCAAGAAATGGTCCTGTGATAGAGGAAATTAAAGCTTTCAGATGCATCTCATAGGGGTCCTGGAGCCCCCCATCTGGCGTGCTGAGAGTTGAAATGAAATGAGCAGCACTGTGGGTAACTTTTCAGCAAGCTTCCCAGTGCTGAGCCCCATTAGCATGCAGTGTCAGATGTGTTGTGTGTTTAATGATTTCATTTGCTGGTGTGCCTCATAGCTCACATCTTTCTGTTGTTTTACAGCACAGGGGCTGCAAGCAAGCGAAGAGCAGACTTTCAGCTTCAGCTACATCTCACCAAGGCTGGGTACCATTTCCAGCAGCGCCAAGAGGTCCAAGATCTTATTTGGATGTGATGAGATCAAGCTCACAAGTAATGTGTACACAGTGGACATCAGAATCCTAAGCTGCAGGAGGTGTGGCCCCTCTGCTTTCTACTTTTCTCTTGCTGATTTCGCTCTCTGATTACTTCTGTCTGATTTTTTTTTTCTTTCTATCGTTCTGCAAAGGAAAGAGGGATAAAAGCAGCTTTACCTTATTGCAAGCATTTTGCTTCTGATTTCTGAAGGGGTTTCCAAGTGATGCCTGCTTTATGCTTAAGGTAAGCATATAATTATCCTTTTATTCTCTAACTACCAGTTGATTGTACATGTGGGGGAAGTTTTAAATCTGGCTATACCAAGCCTGTTGCTGATCGCAATCATAAAGTCATTTACTGTTGGGATTTGCTAAGCAATCACTGGCAATCTGGAAGCGTATTTATTTTTTGCTAACCCGAGTAGCAGGAGATTCGAAGGGTAAAAGTGATGTGCAGAATAAAATGGCTGATTCTGAAAACAATCATATAGTAATCCGGCTAAGAAGGTTATGGGAAAAGTGTTTCGAAAGGTAACATGGAAGAGCAAACAAAAGCACAGCGGTACAGCTGATCTTATGTTTACTATAGCGTGATTGATGACCTGGGTGACACAGGAGCTCTTTGGAGGAGAGAGGGTTAATCTGGAAGGGATTACTCCTCAGTCTTGGTTTGTTTATTTGGGATTTTATGTTTCATTAAGGATTTGTCGAGAATGAGAACAAAAGAGAACACAATCCTCTCTTTTGATAAAAGAGCATTAATAGCCATTTAATAAGATTGCCATCATGTGTAGAAGTTAATAACATGGAAATCACTGTGGGTTGGAGTCTGTGTGATGCATAGAGCACTGTGCTGGAAGAGTCATTGAGTCAAAAAAGCTCCACCATTGTAATGTGTGGCGCTGAATACAAAAGCGTTCCTCATTACAAAAAATAGAATACACAATCATGACAACAAAGTGACGTAAGGTAGCGTGGTGGAATAAAAAGAACTCTGTAGTGATGTATGCTAATGCACTGTATAGTCCTAATACAACTACTGTAATAGTATCCATCACTGACTGCATCAAAGGATCATACAAAGACTAATGATAATAAATAATTAGACTGTCAAAGACCTCATCTTTCTCCATAACCATTGATGCTGCATAACCACTGCAAGCAGAAAGGATTGGGATGTGGGAGTCTCTAAATTCCAATTAACTGATATTCCAAACCATCATTAAGATAGTGAAGTCTTCCTCTTTCTCGTCTTCTTCTTCTACCATTGTTCCAACAGTTCACCACTTTGACTTCATCTGTAGCCCTCAGATATCATGTATGATGTCATCAGAATCATCAGACCAGAATAATTGCAATTCACTGAATGCCTAAACCATCCCTGCTTGCATAATTCAGATGTTGGTAAATAAAAAATTAACCCTGTAAATATGCCATAAAGCAAAAGTTCAAAGCTCAAGCAGACACAGGAGGAATTCATCTGTGTATATTTATGTAGTGTTTTTCGCCTGTTCTCAATTAACTCTTCACTTCCACTTATAAAAGCCAAAGCTACATCTAGTTTACTATAATATGTGAGAGAGACGAAACATTGTCTCATAACTTGTGGAAATAAATGCAGTTTCCTCACTGTTACCTGCATGAGTGTTGTGATTGGTTTCTATGGGTAGCTATATATGCATATATATATATATATATATATATACACACACACACATATATATAATACAATATATATTATATATACCATATTTTATAATATATAAATATATATATATATATAATATAAACATATATGTATTTATATATATGTATATAGATTATATATGTAGCTATATATAGACATATAATAAAAATATAATATAGATATATAGATATATATCTATATAGATATATATAATTTATATATCTTATATTTTTGCATAACTATATTAGAATAGACTTGTGTTATATGTATCTTTATCTTAATGCTGTAGTTATATAGTTAATACAGTTTAAAAAAAAGACAAATGTCCATCTGGTTCCAAATGTACCGATTAGAGAGTCAAGATGCCATTTTGTTCAGTCAAGTAACCCTGTTTGTTAAACATATGAGATGTTAGAAGTTATGAGATGCTTTTCCAGATGTGGTATATAACATGTCATTTTAGTAACACTGTAATGTGATATATACAAAAAAGTGTAATATTGTTATATGAGCTATTAAATTCACCTTTCTTCCTGGTTAAGAAAAAAATCTCCTCTTTCCGTACTGCAAAGTCTTCACGGGCCTCTTCCTGCTATCATCTAAACATTGCCACGTCATTCGGAAATAAATCATTTGTCTTTCGAATGCTTTCATGTATCTTGTTCAGTAAAGGTCAATTGTCTTTGCTATAAAGGAGTCTGGTTTCCATACACCTATATTTCATGGAACAATATAAGTAGATGTAGTTGACAATTCTTTTAACAGTTTAAAAGCTGCTTTTTGAGTTCCTCAGTCTTCGCAGGGAAAGATCCATTAATAACAATGGCTTCCTGTGTTGTTTTCACTGTTAGGAACCACTTGATATTCTGCTTTCTAGTGATGGATGTATAGTGTTAGTCTTTATATAAACTGTCTTCAAAACTCATTATTCTTTGCTTGCCTTTTATTGAAAGAGTAGGTGTCTGTATATTTTCAAATACGTCCCCAATTGGGACCCAATATTTTTATTACCCACCAAAAAATCAGTTCTATAGGAACCCTATCTCTAAATGATCACCAAAGCCTATAATATGCATAGCAGCTGAAACAGTGTAGTACAGTCCGTAAACTGCAGTACACAGCGAGTTCACATTGGTTCTCAAAAATCTGAGTTTGCTGAAGTAGAATGATAGAAGTCAATGTTTTGTATTGGATATAGAATGGGAGTTCGGGCTTCAAACAGCAGCTACATTAACTGAGGTTGTCTTCTTTCACAAGCTTTTCTTGATTGCCTTGATGAATAGCCACTTTAAGGTCATTTTGAAGACAATTCTAAAGATAATCTGTGAGATTGCAAGGGAACTACATCATCTGTCTCCAAATCAAATAAATGTTTTGTTTCGGAGGCCCACCCAGTGTCTAGGCCATGGCATACTACTTACAGAAAGAGATCTCAGAGAGATAAGAGTGAGTCCTGCAGTCAGAGTCTTGAAAGAAGAACTTAAAGCTTGAGGGGCTCTCATAACTAAGGTTATTCATTAGTCTGCAATGAATCTTTTTTCTTCTATTACAGACTCATTTAATTTAAGTGAAATAGCTAAAATGGCTAACTTCACGGAGCATAACATATGGATAGCTGCTGTGAGCGGAGAGGTCAGCAAAATATATTGCTAAAATGTTTTTGCTATTAAAATTTGATTGGAATAGCAATATTTTAATGTGCAAGAACGAAAGGCAAATAGGTACTTATTTCTGTAGAATTACACATATAGACGACGTGCAAGCATTAAATGGTAGTTTAGGATAAGAAAAAAGCGTCAACTTTTTTTAAAAACATCTACTGTAAATTTGAGCTTGGACTGCACATCAAAACTAAGATATCAAGGACTGTTAATGCTTAGGCATTGTGTGCTTAGTTTACACCTGTCGACCCATGTAGCTTCCTTTTGGGGCAAAATACATAAATTAGTTTCAGCCATAGAGTAGATCAGATAGATGGAGGCATCAGTGTGAGTATGTGCAAGCATGCACTGAATCTACTGCTAATTTGGCTTACAAGACAATGGTTAATAGCTCCTTTAATTATCTTCACATGCAGAAATTCCCACATTGGACCCATAAGACCACTCTTGTCCAATAGAAAAGAAAGGCAAGGTTATCTGAAAGCCCCAAAATCCCCAGGAGATCAACTTAAATCAGGCAGATCAACTGAATAAAGAAAAAAAATTATGTAACTCTACATAGAGTCTGTAGCTATCCAGGTGACAAGTCAGAAACGCACGCAAGTTATTTTCCTGCAAGAGGACAAGATGGTGATTACTTGATCCAAGGTGAAAATGCTCTGTGTCTTAGTATAGTCAAACACATTATTCCCCTCCCCTTTCTGATATAGACATGCATGCTCAGTCATTCTGAGCATGCATGTTTATTTGGGAGGTTGGAGAGATGATTGCTGACTAAATAATCTTTAGACTGACAGCTATACAGTATATTGTTTGTGGCCACATAAGGCTTATTTGTGATATATGTCAGGCCCCATGATGAATAGTTCTTCATTGCTGCCCTTTACTCAGTAGCAGTATAGTTTAAATTTGGGCCTTTGCATAGTAGTAAAATGTTGTACCATGTTAGCCATAGAAAGTAGAAGAGTGAAGAAATCAGGCGATACCTTTTAGAGGCTAACTGAGTATATTTGATGGTGAGCTTTCGAGAGTACTAGTTCCCTTCTTCAGACATGATGTATTGGCCTTTGCATAGTAACACAGAATGTGTTCCTCAGGTGGCAACATCGGGTTTCTTTTCCCTTCTTGATATAAGACATTGTCACTGACATTGAATAGAAGAGCTAGTGATGTGTATTCATGCATGCAACCAGTACTTCTGATCCTGGCTGCCAGGAAGATGGTTGCTGGGTAGACCAAAGCTTTAAACCTCTGCTGTAACATTTTGAACACTAAATGCCCCATGTATTGGCTTTGAGGGCCATAATCTTCACTTCATCTTTAGCTGTAAAAGATGTGTGCAATAATCATCCATACAAAACCTCCTAGAGACAGCTGTATGTTTTTATCTCAGACTCATCTCTCTTTGCTTACATCTCAGTCTTTAGAATGTTATTTCCTTGTCAATCTTTAATGTATTACAAAAAAATTATCGGGAAAAAGTAGCCATTATCACATTGTCCTGTCATCGCGTTGCCTGCTCTCCCAGCAGGCACAGATATTTGTGTAATTCACAATTCTGTAGCCTGTGTGTTTTATTAATGTGGTTCTCAATTGCCTATAAGAACAGATAAAGGCATTATTAAAGGGGTTATCTTATTACGTTGATTCTCCTTACCACAGTCCTGTTTTCTTGGTTTCACTTTGAATTCAGGGGCTTGTTTACTGGCTTCTATTAGGCTGCAGTAGAAGCCAGGTCTGTAGCTATAGCAACAAGTAATGGTAGCCTATCATGAGAGATTGAACAGGTCTGTAGCTATAGCAACCTGAGGAGCTGATGCAGCCCATTCAAGAGGGGATATCTCAGAATAGGTAGAACACTGTTAATGGACATGTATTGCAAAGTGACTTGTTTTTACAAAATCTTTAACATAAAAAGCAATCCTTGTAGTGAGACAACCCCTTTAAGGCAAAGTACCAAACAATCCCCATCCTGTAGCCTTATTGGTTTCATCAATGTAAGTGACAGAAGTTCTCCACCACGTATAAGAACAGTAAAAGGCACCATCATAGAAAATACTCAGCAATCCCTATTCTTTAGGACTGTGGGTTTTAGAAATGCAGACGACAGAGGTTTTTCACCCCTACAAAAGTAGAAAAATACCCCATCATGGTAAAATACCAGGCAATCCCCATCCCGTAGCCTTGTGGGTTTTATTAATGTACATGACAGAGGTTCTCCACCACCTATAGGAACAGTAAAAGGCACCAAATTATTTCAGAAGGCATATTATCCGTGATCCTTGTCTTATTGGTCCAACATGATGTCGGGCCAATAAAAAGAATATTTTTTTACCCTGAAAGATGCTGTCAATTTGTGCTATTTTGAATTCTTGATATCTCTTGGATCCAGAGATTGGTGATATATAGATCCAATTTACATACTGATGGTTTGGAATTCTGCTACTAAAGTATAGTAGACACTCTTAGCAATCATCTGCAAAATAAGGTCTTGTTTACTTCAACATTTTTGGCCACATGTATGAAAACTGTCTAGGTCTAAAACTCACTTTGCTGTCCATAGCAACCAATCAGAGCGCCACTCTTATTCTTCCAGAGCACTATATGAAGTGAAAGGGGCGCTCTGATTGGTTGCTATGGGCACCAAAGTGAATTTTAGGCCTAGACAGTGTTCATACATGTGGCCCTCTGTCTTTGTTTTTCATGTAGTTAAGTGTTCACCACAATTTCCTAGGTACTAATAAAAGGTCAGATTTGCACAGTGTTTTTTTTATATATCAGTTAATTTTTTAACAATTCTGGTAAGCCAGCTGTCAAGGATGAAGCAGAATCAAACTACATTGTAACAGAAGCTGTTTTCTATGTACTGGACAAAAGATTAGCAGGTGTACAAGTACATTTCATTGAACAGATTATTGCGAGAGTCCAAAAACTTTATTGTACACTCACTCACCAAACAACCTGCCTACATTTGCCAGTTGCTTTTCTTTGATGGTTCAAATGGATCATTTTCTATGGTATGAACCAACAATGGCATAAAGCAGATGATTCACTCACCAAGAATATCTCCCCTTTGTATGCACTGCTAATTGTCATGTATCAAAGACATCCATGAACTCAACAGATGTTTGTTCATTTATAAAACCTGAACAGTCCTTCTCCTCTGAGTCAGAATGAATAGTGGGATAGACAGCATGCCCCCCAACATTATCAAAATTGAATTTGCTCCCTTCCAGATCATGAACTTTCCTATAATAAGACAGATACTTCAGAGGAATGTATGTTGGTTATCCTGAAACTTGCATATCCAATAGCAAATTCGGTTTGACCGAACTTGTGAAAAAAATGTAGGTTCGGGATGCCCCAAACCAAATTTTTTTTTACTCTAACTTAAAGGGGTTTTATCATCACATGCTTTCACAGACTTGAGCTGTTTCTGTCTGTTACAGCTTCAAATCCAGAGGCGAGTCTCTTCTCTCAGTAGGAGTGTTTCTCCAGTAGGCGGGTCTCCACTCAATGAAGACTGTTGCTATCATCATTCTGTGTGAGCGGTGGAAGGGAGAGGATGTCACAGTTCTGCAGACCTCCTACAATGGTTCTCATGTCTGCAGAGCTGTCACCTCCCTCCACAATCTCCTTGTAACCACAACACCCGCATTGGTCTAAACAGTTATATACAGCCTAAACTGATGAAACAAATGTGAGGAATGCACTCTGATCCCCCCCCCTCTGTTATCAGGCAGAAGGTAGAGGTGGAGCAGAGTGTATAGGGCTGTGTTATATGGGGGGGGAGGGAGGGGAGTGAATCTAGCAGCTAGAGACTCAGTAATTGCCCAGATCCTTAAATAGAGCCATCACTAGGAGCAAAGCATAGAGAGGAGCTGAGATAGCCTTTATTGTACAGACATAGCCATCACAGGCTGCTTGTTTCAGCTCAGAGGGGAGTAAGCACAGAGTGCAGGCAGCCAATCATAGCACAGGGGCATGTCGCATCCAGTGGGCATGTCCCAACAGGCTGAACTACATATGAGTCAGCCAATCACAGTAAAGGGGGCATGGCCCGACCTCAGGCTGCAGTTTTAGGTGTGGAACACACAGATTAGCTTATATCTGATATACTAATTGATTTAGGTAATGCAAAAAAAATTGCAAAAGTGCTTATTTTTACTGTCCCCATCATTAGAGACTCTAACTGAAACCTTAACCCTAAGCTAGAGTTGGGATTAAAGACTCCACGGCACTTCTTGTCCGACAAAGTTTAAGGACCAACATCATTTCTGATCCAAGGTGACTTCTTTTTAATATAACATTAAGGGTACCTGATGTTATGATAACTGGAAGGGATGTTGGACTGAAAATGATGTCAGACCTAAAAGGGTGAGGGGCTTGAAGTGGTGTAGAACATGAAGATAACCATTAAAAAATACATTAAAAATTACTAACCCTTACTCTATTTTATAATTAAGGTTATTTTTTTAGTGATTTTCACCTGAATTGAATGACTTAGATTTGATTAAAATTTGATTTTGACCCAAATCTAATAAGCAACACTATTTACTACCTTATATAAAAAATACAGTCTACTAAAATCATAGCATTCTACTGAAATATTTGTATTACTCACTATTAGAGAGTTGAAAAACCTACAAACTGAGTAGTTAGACATGCTTTTTGAGAAAAGGTCTCTTTAAATGTTGCATATAATAGTAAATTGCTGATTTATGCTTACTTTAGGTTTTAAAGTAGTTTTACCAAACATTTATCTATACTTCATACAAAATACAGTTCTCATCTGTTCTATCTATTGTGCCAACATGTCAGTTCCTACTTCTCTTAGGGATTATTATATATGCCAGAATAATGGGTGAAAAGGTATGAAGAGGTTCTAAGACGACATCAGTATAATAAATTACACAATTGTTACTAATTTTGTGTCAGAAGGCAATGGCTTCAGGTTATACCACAGATATTAGCAGTGTCAGACTGACGTTCCTTGGGCCCACCAAGGGCCATGAAAGGAGATAATTTTAAGGATCCACACACCATATACAGTATATGTGAATGAACACTTTTAAGTAATCATTACACATGCAGAGTTCAATAGGATATTTGCTAATTGGTTCTAAAGTCAGCTCCAAATTAGGCTGTTTTATACTAAACGTACAGAACCCTGAAATATAAGAAGCACATTATTGTGACGGAGCTTGGATCCCCCTAACGGATCCTCTGGTACTCTGGTTGGCCAGTCCAACCTGGATGTCAGAAGCATAGATGCATGCCATAGAAACCATACTAAATAAACTCTAATGGGTTGCTGTCCAGCACTACAAAACAGCACTGCAAACTATTCCTGCTGCCCAGTGCTACAAGACAGAAGTTCTATCTTGTCATACTGCCCAGTGCTACAAGACAGAAGTTCTATCTAGTCATGCTGTCCAGTACTATAAGACAGAAGTTCTATCTAGTCATGCTGCCCAGTGCTACAAGACAGAAGTTCTATCTAGTCATGCTGCCCAGGGCTACAAGACAGAAGTTCTATCTAGTCATGCTGTCCAGTACTACAAGACAGAAGTTCTATCTAGTCATGCTGTCCAGTACTATAAGACAGAAGTTCTATCTAGTCATGCTGCCCAGGGCTACAAGATACAAATGCAAACACAAAAATGTATCGGCAGCATTCTACAAACTCTAAGAGACAGTCACACAATGAATGTATGAACTATTTCAGTCTTCATTTCTGCTACATTTTCACTACATGAAAATCTGACGTGCTTAGCTGCACATTTTTTATCACAACTGTGAGGGCCTATCCACCAATGAAAAGGTGACCTCAGTTTAGATGGGTTCCTGCAAGTGACTAACATTCTCACCCTGCTTGATGCTTTCTCAGCCCTCCATACTTTTAGGGCATGAAGGTCAAGGTATACTCTGTTAAAAACAGTCTATGTGGATGAATGGAGTGCATGACCAAGATGGAAGCAGCCATTCACCCATGCAGAAAAGCTAAAAACGAAATGCATAAAAATGATCAACACAAAGCAGTCATAAAGAAAATTATGCAGATGCATGCTGACCTCACCGTAAACAACGCAAGCACAAAAACATAGCAGCACTCTGCAAATGCTGAGTGACTGTTTTTGGATCAATGCTAGTTAGTTGTACTGCCTAGTGCAACAATACAGTAGTGCTAACTAGTCATGCTGCCCAGTACTACAAGACAGCAGTGCTTACTATTCAAGCTGCCCAGTGCTAGAAGACAACAGTGCTTACTATTCAAGCTGCCCAGTGCTACAAGATAGCAGTGCTAACTAGTCATGCTGCTCAATGCTACAAGATAGCAGTGCTACCTAGTCATGCTACCCAGTGCTACAAGGTAGCCATGGATGCAGGGGCGTAACTAGAGAAGCCAGGGCCCCATAGCAAACTTTTGGATGGGCCCCCCCCCTCCCTGACCACGACCATGTACCAGGACATGCTGTTAGATAATGTAGATAATACAAGGGGCAAATACCTCACCATACATATCACCATCATACTGCTACCAATCAAATCCACTATACTAAGACCAGCATTACCAATAACGCTATTACATAAGGACCTGATTATACCACCAGAACACGACCACAAATTACCACCACATAGTGACTGAATAATAACCCTACACTATTACTGATCAGTACACAAAGACCAATACTGTCTAATAATAATAATATATAATAATATAGTGACCATAAAGTGGTATATACTAGTGTACACGGGCTCTGCAGACTGTATATAACCACCATATAGTGGTAGACACCAGTGTACACAGGCTCTGCAGACTGTATATTAGCCCATACAGTGACCATATAATGGTAGACACCAATGTACACAGGCTCTGCAGACTGTATATTACCTCCATACAGTGACCATATAGTGGTAGACAGCAGTGTACACAGGCTCTGCAGACTGTATATAACCACCATACAGTGACCATATAGTGGTAGACAGCAGTGTACACAGCCTGTGCAGACATATAAGTGATTACAGTGCAGTTACATCTTGTGACTCACAGGTGACGTTTCTCTGACCAGTCGTTGACTTTCTCTTTTGTTCTGCATCCGGTCCAGTCCGCCATCTTGATGACATCTCCCGACCACTTGTCCCTGCAGATTTAGACACAAATATCTTAGAATCCTGACTTTTCCAGCACCTACCCCCTTGGCTATATGGGCTCCATTTAGGCAGGCAGGGCTTAGATAGGATATATGGGGCCCCAAATAGGCAAGGTTTAGGTAGCCAATAGAGTGCCCATATAGGCAGGCAGGGTTTAGGTAGCTATAGGGAGCCATACAGGTAGACAGGGGTTAGGTGGGCTATAGGGGCCATATAGGTAGGGTTTAGGTAGCTAAAGGGGCCCCATATAAGTAGACCGGCAGGCTTGTGGGGGTATACAGGCAGGCTTGTGGGGTTAAACGGCAGGCATATAGGGGTGTAGAGGCAGGCATATGGGGGCTGTACAGGCAGGCATATGGGGGCTGTATAGGCAGGCAGGCAGGCATATAGGGGGCTGTATAGGCAGGCAGGCATATAGGGGGCTGTATAGGCAGGCAGGGTATATGGGGGCTATAGGCAGGCATATGGGGGCTATAGGCAGGAAATATGGGGGGCTATAGGCAGGCATATGGGGGGTATAGGCAGGCATATGGGGGGTATATGCAGGCATATGGGGGCTATAGGTAGGCATATGGGGGCTATAGGCAGGCATATGGGGGGCTATAGGCAGGCATATGGGGGCTATAGGCAGGCATATGGGGGGCTATAGGCAGGCATATGGGGTAGATAAAATAAGAAACAACTTACTCACCTCGGTCCACGTTCCCCCGATGCGCCGCTCGCTCCGCTCTGCTGCTCTCCCTGCAGCCTCTGCGCTCAGCGCGGGCGGCGCGGTGATGTGACGTCACCGCGCGCGCCCACGTGACGACAGAGGGCCGGCAGGGGGAAGTACAGAGCGGAGCGATCGGCGCTCCGTCCTGCATACTAACGAGCAGCGCTGCCTCTGAACGCTTGGGCGGGGGAGGGGCCCGGGCGTTCAGAGGGAGTATGCGCTGGGCCCCGCACCTCCCTGCCCGCCGCAGTGAACTGTTAAGTTCACTGCCGGCGGGCCCAGGAGCGGCATTACCGGGGTAGCGGACGCTGTAGCAGCTGCCCCGGGGCCCCCCTAAGCGCAGGGGCCCCGTAGCAACTGCTACCCCTGCTACCCCGGTAGTTACGCCCCTGCATGGATGTAACTATAGCCATAGCAAAAGCTATGGGGTCCAGAAGTGGAGGGTGCCCCACACAGGTACAAGAACTCTTATTTTTTTGTAGGAAACAAGTAGTTGGTGGTTTTCTGCTCTCCAGCATTGCTATTTGGGTTCTCTGATATATGGTATTATTATTTATACCTTTAATTATAGCTACTTATGCTGCTGTCTTAGTTTATTATCATTAGGTGCTGAAGTCCCATATCATGAATTCTAGTTACATCCATTAAGACAGCAGTGCTAACTAGTCATGCTGCTCAGTACATCAAGACCACAGTGCTAACTAGTCATGCTGCTCAGTACTACATGACAGCAGTGCTAACTAGTCATGCTGCCCGGTGCTAGCTTTCTTATAATACAAGCTACATCTATGTCACCCACATGGCTAGCTTTAGTGGCATGCACCATTTTATTAGTAATTTTATAAAAATTTTCTAAAAATAGATTTAGAATATATTTAGAAACTGTACAGCATTGTTACTAGATTACGTTATGTGAGAGGCTGCGACTCAGTCAGTGTATGTTAGTGTTCGAGCAATGGACTATATGTTTGCATTTACTTATACATTAACATTATGTGGCATCATTTTTGCAGTGTATTGTGGTGTTTTTATTGGGTGTATATAATTGAAGTTAGGGCAAGTGTATTGAAATGTGTGAAATGTGTGGCCAATTTAGAGATCACTGTATGGTGTGTTTTTGCCCTGTATGACAACACATGACATGGGGGATGCCAATAATAGTTACTGTATACAGTACCATACAACATAAAGCCAACCGGGCCTATTAGGCTATGTTCACACGGCTTAATTGCGGGACGTAATTACGCCCCGCAATTACGCCGTGTGGTCGGGGGCGGGCGGGAGCGGGGAGTAAGCAGGGGCCGGCACTTCGCCGGCCATTGACTATCACTGCAGCGGCGCGTATACGCGCTAGAAAGTGACAGGTGAATTATCTCCCGCCCGGCGATTCGCCGGGCGGGAGAGGAGACGTAATCCATAGTTCTCTATGAGAACTGTGAATTACCGTAATGAATGGGCCGTTTTCGCCGTAATGGCGCACTTCGGCGCGTAATTACGGACCGAAATACGGCCCATTTTAAGCCGTGTGAACATGGCCTTAGAAAAAAGAAGAATAACAGTGCATTGGAGATGCCTGAAAGGTCATGTAGTACGTTTATTAAGGCCAGGTTGACAAATTATAGTCTTGTGATTTTCACCTGGAACAGATCCCAAAGTGATTAAAGAAAATCCATGCCAGTTTTACCTAAAACCCCCTAGAAACTATACATAAACTACAATGTAAAAGCAACATGTAAATCCAGAATAAAATAGGAGCCCCCTCAGAGTCAATAGATTAATTATGGAAGGAAATACTGTTGTATAAATACATTTAACACAAAAATGTTCCAGAGACATCTGTATTTTACATAGTATTCTAGAATATATTTTCTGCAGATAAATGCAATGCTATCACCTTTTCTTTTTAACAGCGGCTTTGTAAGTTCTTTTCAGCAGCATGGTGTAATTGATAGCAAGTTGGAAAATGACTTTTTCACAACACTGTGTTAAACCAATAAACACATTTTTTAAAGTGCACAATGACGACAGGCGTGAATCCAGCGAAGAGGGAACGGATCAGCTTCTGACATTAATAATTACATAGGTAATGAATAGACAAACAAACATAAGTAGCGCAATAACCATAATCACAATTCCATAAATGATGCAGCAACATAAATCACCTGGCAGTAGTAAATAATACACAGGTACATAGGCATTGTCTTTTTATTGCCACATTATTTTTATTGCTATCAAAATGCACTGTAACATGATTGACTCACATTAAATATTCATGGATATTCATGCAATAACAAACCACACAAAAGACACACAGCTTTCCTATGTAATCCTTTGTTCCCATCATGGGTTAAATAAATAACCTCTAGCCTGTGCATATGTACTGTTGCTGCTCTTTGATCCTAAGATCCCATTTTATAGTGTCCATTAAAGAGTGTTGTCATTAAGTCCTCTGATCTAATGGTAGCATTCATTAGAAAATGTGCTAGAAAAGTAAAGTAGTTTCTTTAAAGCAAACTGCAAGTCCTCATTATATCTATGGTAGATATAATCCATACAACTAGTTGAAGCGGTGAAAAGAATATTATACTTCATTTAGTTATCCATGTGCCATCATTTGCACCACCAATTGTGATTTGTAGAAATAGCAAGCGTGAATGCATAAAGCAATTTTGTCGATTTAACAATCTTCCAGGTAGAAAGCCCTTCTTCAGGCTTAATAGTTCAGCAATAGTATGACACAATATGTTAAATCCTACTGCCCGCATCGGTTAGGGAACATTGACCGGTAATATCTCCATTATCAGGAATTATTTCCCTCATGGAGACACTAGCAAAATCCTACCAACACAGCGGTTAGGGAACGTTGACTGGTAACATCTTTATTATTGGGAAGTGGCATTCTCCACACAGAGAGGTTACTGACCAATATACCCTAACCGCGGTGGCAGAAGACTTTGACGAGCTTCTCCGTGAGGGGAATGCCACTTGCTCCTTACAGAGACTGTACTGGCCAATGCTCCCTTATCAATGTGGCGGTAGGATTTTACGTAGTGTGGCACTCTCTTGCCGAACTGTTTAGCCTGAAAAAGGGCTCTCTGCCTGAAACTTTGGTACAATCGCCTCAATTGCATTATGCATGCACTCTTGCTATTTCTATAAGTCCTAACTGGTGGTGGAAATGATGGTACATGAATAACAAAATAAAGTGTAATATTTTTTATTACCAAATCATCAAGTGGTGCACCAACAACCATTTCTTTGACTAGTACCAGTTTGAGGTGGATTAGGAGAATAACCACCGATGTCTGGCACTCAGTAACCACAAGATAGTGCAATTTTATATTAACTCTGAGCTTGTTATTCCCATGTTAGAAAAAACATTTTATTTATGAACAGGGCTAATCTTGTAATAAAGCAGGAAATCATTTTGTCAATGAAGCGTTAGATATTAGTTGGTATCTTTTTTTTTTTTTTTTTTTTTTTTATTAGATGGTATCTTTGACATTTCCTGACCTGTATGTTTTAGTGAATACTTACGAACTAACTCTAGAACATCTTCTTTTATATTTCCATTTTGTTCTGTCCCTCTTTTTTTTCCTCCTAGAACTATATTACTGAATCTGTCAACTGGTTGTTACTGTTCCAATTTTCAAAGGGATATGTCCCTACACATACTGACTGTCTCCACTGATTGAACAATGTCAGACTTGGCAATATCCAGCTGACAAATTCAGTAATACCTTCCTAGAAGTAATAACAGAGGAACATTACAACACAGAGTTATAAGAGAAGATGTTCCAGAATTGTTATCTCACAAGTACTTACTAAAATCATATCAGGTAGGACTGCGGGTCTTCTTTAAATGTTGTAGAACATCAAAGTGTCTCGCATACATATATGCGAGTATATATTGTTGACTCAGCTGTTCGTATTGTTGCTTTGTTACACTGGGGTCCTTGAGTTTACTTGATCAAAGCAACATCCGCTTCGTAACAACATCCGAAGTTTGTATTTTCCCATTTTGCTTATATGGGTTTCCTCTGGAAGCTTTGGTTCCCTCCCACACTCCAAAAATATATTGATTAGTAAATTGGCTTTGAAATTGACCTTTGTGTGTATCTAAGAAAAATTGAATTGTTAACTCACAAAGAGGGAATTATGTAAAAGATGAAAATTTGTACAGCACTTTGGAAAATGTTGGCACTATATAAGTGACAGAAATAAACAAAACAAATACTACTATATATTATATTTTGTAAAGCAGAACCTTTTGGTGTGTTGTTTTTCCATATATCGATTTCAGCTTGACTGGGATATCATGGCTTTTCATATTATCTATTGTTATCTGTAAAAAAAAAAGACCATTAAGAAGCATTCAAAAGCTGAGACAACATTCTGTGCTGTGATATTATGATGTGTTATTTGTTATATCTAGTCTTGCTACATCTGTACTCAGTGTAAACTGGGTTTCCTAGGGTCCACAGTTGATTCTAGGGGCCCACCAGTTGAAATGTTTCTGGGCCCATCAGTGGAGTTTATTTTAGCGGACCACCCTAAAGCTACTGTAAAGGACTGTACATGCATCCTATACTCTGCATCTTGATTTTTGCATCTCTTTCTATTTTTTTTTTGCTTCTTCTGAGGATGTATATGCAGTTAAAAAAAAACTCCAGGTCTACCATGCTCAAGGGCCTACCAAATGTTTCCCCTATTTCCCAGTGGGCCAGTCTGAGCCTGTCTGTATGCCTCTTACATGATATGTAATTTAATAAGCCAAAAGTTCTAATCTTTCGACAGATTTGTCAGATATGTCATAGGACAGATCCAAATGAAAACGGATATACCCCACCAACCGATATTGGCGTCTGTTGGATGTCCATCGAGGTTTTCATAGTTTGACCCCCAAAACAGCTCTATAATCTGTGTTATTTTTGCTAGTTTAAGTAACAGAAGCCCTAAAGGAGACTCACAAAGCTCATGTAAACAAAACCTTAGAGGTTGGCCAACTAGCCAGTTATATGGCACCTATGGAAGCACCACCAACAGGACTTTTGGAGAAGAGCAATTTGTTCATATAAGGACTGTTCATTACTTTAAAATTCTACTACTCCTTAGTTATAGTATAATTTATAATTTGTTCAGGAATATCCCCAGTATTCCCAACTGATAGAGTAATAGGTGCTATAATTGGACTAGACATAATGGGCGACATGCATGAACGGGGCTACGCCAGATATCTGGCGTCTTTACAGCCCGTTATATGGTGCAGCCCCGTTCATTCATTTTCAAATCTCTCGCAAGCCACTCAGGGGCTCATTACATTGCGCCTGAGGGGGCATGTAGGAGGCGGGGCGCACTAAAACCGTAGCGAAGCTACATATTTATTGCTTCACTACGGCATTTATGGGCGCATTGCAGTCACAACAGGTATACCACTTTCAAGGTGGTATACCTGATCCGAACTGTCGCCCGAGTGCTGGAATGTGCCTGATTTATGACCCGCTGTACAGCAGGTTCATAAATCAGGTGCATTCTATGCCTTTTTTATTCGCATTAAATTTGCTGTCCCCACGTCAAATTTCATACATGTCGCCGAATTTGTCGTGTTTACTATATAGCCAAATCCATAAATTTTGAAATGCAATAATATTAATACGAGATGGCAGAAGAGGGACATCGGAAATTAACTCCCAGGATTCAGGTTACATGAACAACCAAGAGTTTCGGGCCCTCAAACAATATTGTGGCATTGTACTAGCATCAATGTAATATCTATAAAAAGCTGTTGTATATTTTAGGCACACTGATTAAACACTTCTTAAGTGACACTTTGCAAGTTTTAGCATTAACATACTGTAAATGTGTGACAACTTACTTAAGAGAACACCTAACAGACTGTTCAGAAAGATTATGCACACCTCATGGAATTTGTTTAGAACAATACATTTTAATGTAATTGGTATGAAAAAATAGAGAGGATTTTTTTATAGGTTTTGGTAGATGGCCATAATTAGTAATTTCTCTGTTCTGGTTCTAAAAATGTAGTTATTGTGGTAGATTTCCCCTTCTCATACCCACTCATTGCCTCCCACCAGTCAAGCCAATATCGCTCTGCTCTACACTGATGAGGGGCAAAACCCCGAAACGCGTATGTAGATGAGCAATATTGGCTTGACAATTATTCCCTTTTGCTTCTCAAAGATTCAGTGAATCAGAAGTAAATTGAGGATTTGTTACAACCTATAGAGGGCGCAGTGAGCTTTCCAGCTCCTTTCCCATAATGCCTTGTGTGGTAGATTTATGAAGACAACTACTCTTCAGATGAAACTTCAGCTATCTATCTTGTAATGGATGGTCAGAGGCCATGCAAGTAGTAGGTGTTGTCGAATAAGATAATCATTGATCACTTTGTCTCCAGTAATATTCTTTAAAAAAAAATCTCAAAAGTCTAGTTTTTTCACACCTCTAACTTGTGAATTGCTGATTTATTCCCAGTTTTGAGTTTGGAATACGACTTCTGCAAATGGCATTTGTATTCTGCTGGTCTATGGACCATACTCCAAAATCTTAAAATCTGACAACTACCGTATAACTATAGTACAGTCATTGCCAATGTATCAAACAAGGCACAATGCAATTAAAGTGCAATTTCTGTATCTGTTTGTGAAAATGGACAACTTTATGAAGGCCCTTTTCTAGCCTAGAGTAAAGGTTAGAATAAATTATGCCATATAAGTATTACTATAGTGTGCAACCATAAAATTAAAGTGAAGAAAATTAGTTTAAGATCCCTAAAGTGTTGCTTCTAAGGTGAGCAATATGGAAATTAAATGAGTTCAAATGTATCCCCATGAGAACTTTGCCTGAAGTACTGAAGATATTTTCCGCATCCCATAGTATTGCATTTTCTTGAAAAATTTAATTCAGAACATTTGTGTTCTGAGTTTGCTCAAGTTACTTGTTATTGCAGGAAACATATATTGCATACGAAGTGGTATGTAATTACGAGTGGAGTTTGGATGTTTTGAACCCCAATTTTTATGTTGAAGTTGCAGTCTTAAAAAGAAAAGTCTTTTATGCACATCTTGATCTGTTTGACTCTCAATATAGTGCAGCTTAATTAAAATGGTTAGATCTGTCATGGCCTTGATAAATAGCATGTCTATTACCACTGTAAAGGAATATATATGGCAAATTATCCACCACAAGCTTATATCAAACGTATGTGGTTTACCACAGTTTATACGCTAATGTACAATGGATTACAAAGCTGTCAAAACATATTTGAAACAACAATGACATTCGAAGAGAAAGTCTTACCCTTGCTTTTTCCTTTCTTTAATATGCGCTGGTCTTATGCTTTAGATCACATGTTTTAATTTAAAATGTAAGCATCTTACATATATATGTACTATATAGTCAATAGGGTATTGGTGGCTTAAGCACTATTGGAATTTTTGTGTTCACAATGCATATTTTTCCATTATCTTCTGAAGATTTCAATCAATAGCAGATTATTTAAAAGCAAGACTTATTGGCCTTCTGTGATTCTTGGAAATTAATAGAATAAATCAATATTTTCAGGGTCAGCTTCAAAAATATTCTTGTGCATACATTAAGAACTGATAATTTTGAAGGTTAAGTGGAGAATAATGAACACCTAGTTACACTTCTGTACTTTATGTGTTCTGATATTCTCTTGGTAGACACAATACAGAATTTCTCTGCAGATTTTGAAATTTCCTTGTGACATTTACTGTTTTCAATTTTCTTTACAGATGGTCCTGATTTAAATCAAGCTGGTATTAAAAGTACTTGAGGAGCCCATCGGACCTGGCGCCCTCATGGCTTCTGGGGTTGCAGCATGGCTGCCCTTTGCAAGGGCTGCTGCCATTGGATGGATGCCAGTGGCTAACTGTCCTATGCCATTGGCACCAGCTGACAAAAACAAAAGACAAGATGAGCTTATAATACTCAATGTTAGTGGAAGGCGGTTCCAAACCTGGAGAACTACCCTGGAAAGGTACCCGGACACCCTACTTGGAAGCACAGAAAAAGATTTCTTCTTCAATGAGGAGACCAAGGAATACTTTTTTGACCGTGACCCTGAAGTGTTCAGATCTATTCTAAACTTTTACAGAACTGGCAAGCTGCACTACCCTAGGTATGAATGCATCTCTGCCTATGATGAAGAACTTGCCTTCTATGGCATATTGCCTGAAATAATAGGAGACTGCTGTTATGAAGAATATAAAGACAGGAAAAGAGAGAATGCAGAAAGGCTAATGGATGACAATGAATTTGAGAACAATCAAGAAGCCATGCCCTCCCTTAGTGCACGCCAGACTATGTGGCGAGCCTTTGAAAACCCCCACACAAGCACTTTAGCCTTAGTCTTCTACTACGTAACTGGCTTCTTTATTGCAGTGTCCGTGATCACCAATGTGGTTGAGACTGTTCCCTGTGGCACTGTGCCTGGAAATAAGGAGCTTCCCTGTGGTGAAAGATATGATGTAGCCTTCTTTTGCCTGGACACCGCCTGTGTTATGATTTTCACAGTTGAGTACCTCTTGAGACTTTTCGCAGCCCCAAGTCGATACAGATTCATGAGAAGTGTCATGAGTATCATTGATGTAGTAGCCATCATGCCATACTACATAGGCTTAGTCATGACCAATAATGAGGATGTGAGTGGCGCCTTTGTCACCCTGCGTGTGTTCCGGGTCTTCAGAATTTTCAAATTTTCGCGCCACTCCCAGGGTTTACGAATCCTTGGCTATACCCTGAAGAGCTGTGCCTCTGAACTGGGATTCCTCCTTTTCTCTCTGACAATGGCAATCATTATCTTTGCTACGGTGATGTTTTATGCGGAAAAAGGGTCTTCATCCAGCAAGTTTACTAGCATCCCTGCTTCATTTTGGTATACCATTGTTACCATGACAACTCTGGGGTAAGTGTTCCACCAAGTGTCTCCACAGAATAAGAGCCTTGCTGTAGCCTTGGAACCCTTCATTTATTTCCTTCAGGTAGATTACCATCCTTGTACAATGACATTTAATGACACTCCCTCAGGATTTCAAATGCATTTTCCTTTTCGCTAAGCTGCTTACACAGACACACAAAATCAATTAGAGGAGATAGGGCTGAAGTAAAACAACAGATTATAATTATGCTTATTCTTTGTGTGCACTTTGCATCTACCTGCTTTCCTGATTAGCTAGCTGTTGATGAGATGAAGGTGACTTTTTATGTTACGTCTTGGGAGTCAGGGTGGTCTGTGTATACATTAAACACTATGTCATTAACTTGAATGAGAGGAACAACTGGCGTGATGAAGATTATCCCATTAACCTTATATGCACAGACATTAAAATGTAACAGGAAAAATGCAGCTTTGCCGTCTGTCCCTGTGATTGGGGGTGTCTGTAGCTATGAATAATCCTTTTATGTGCAAGAAATGCTTTTATACCCTTGATTTCTGCTTACAATTTCTGGTCTGAGCTTCTCATACTGTATCGCATCTGTACACATAAGTAGCTCTAGGATATCTGATCCTATTTTCAAGGCTCAGGTTCAGTTTCTTTGAGATAGCTTTACAATAAAGTTATATAATCAGGGTAAGGCTATGGATAACATGTATCCTGTTATTAATGGTACATTCGGTAGCATGCAAATCAGCCATTGTGAAGGAAGAAGGTCTCATGTCATGCCTATTACGGCTCTATAATACTGGAAGGATTTGTACTTGAAGATACTCACAACATCTTCTAAAAGACCAGCTGTCAGGATCCATTTATAGTCACTGGTCTACTAATGCCTGTAATTTTTTTCCTTTTATCCCGCCGTGTTCCCCAACAATAGATGCCATTAGTTTCAGTGTCCAATGTGCTAATAAAGGCATAAACTGTTAATGGGGTGGTCACCACTGCTTAGTTGTCAATGGGGTGTGAAACTAAACCACTGACACTTTCCCCTTTGGGAGTCGAGAAGTGGCAATCACCCCTCTTAACAGTCTATGCCCTCACTAGAATACTGGGTGCCAAACTAATAGCATTGATTGCTGAGAAACAGAGAGACTATAAAAATATAGGTTAGTACAGCCATGGCTAAACGTGAACCTTGATAGCTGTCATATTTGAAGAATGGCAGATGTCCTTTTTATATATGCTATACAAAAAGTGGAGCACCTGTGGCATCTCTAACTTTCCTATATATTTTTTATTGAGATGAAGATTTAATAGCACACTGTGTATATAATAGTAACAGTATGAGAATATGAGCTACTGCAACCATGAAAAAAAAACATAAAACTGATGGAATGTATCTTACAAATATTCTTATATATGAATACAGTGATGTAATGGGAGATCTCATATATCACTGGTTAGCACTATAAGATTGGTGGTACTGGCTCTATTGTCTGTATTCATCATGGAATGATAAATCCACTCTGGAATTCTGAAAATCTCTAGCATTTACACTATGAAATATAGTGAAAACGCGGTTATACAATTGACAGTATCAATCAAGGATTTACAAACTACCGGTATGTTTTGGACGGTAGTCAACACCAGCTTGGCACCATTGATGGTAAATACCAAAGTCACAGGTCCTTTTCATATTATAACTATGTCTACTATGGTATTCTACTTCAAGAAGTGGAGCACTTGCTACATTTCTTTAAACATTTCTCTACTATATAATATTCATTGACATGCAGATTTTATAGTACATTGTGCATATCATAATTATGAGCATGAATATAGGGTACTTCAACCATGTAAAAAAGATGGAAATGATGGAATTTATTATACTGAGATCTTACAATTTTCTCATATATGAATACAATGATGTAATAGGAGATCTCATATATCACTGGTTAGCACTATAAGTTGGGTGGTACTGGCTCTAGTGTCTGTATTCATCATGGTATGGTAAATCCATTCTGGAATTCTGAAACTGTCTAGCATTTATACTACCAGTGATTAAGAAAAAGGGGTTTTACAATTAACAGTATCTAAGAAATCAAAGATTTGCAACTTTGTTTTGGACTCTAGCCCCCACCATCTGGGCACCATTGATGATAAATACCAAAGTCACAGATCCTTTTTACATTAGAAATATGTCTACTATGGTATGGTATTCTATGTCACAAAGTGGAGCAACCATCTCTCTTCTGTATAAAATTCATTGACATGAAAATTTGCAAGCGGACTGCCCCCCTCCCCATCTTGGCACCATTGATGGTAAATGCAATAGTCACAAGTCCTTTTCACATTAGAAATATGTCTACTATGGTATTCTACTTCAAAAAGTCAGGCACCTGCATATATTGTGCATATAATAGTTATGAGTATGAATATGAGGGTACTTCAACCATGTAAAAATTTGAAAACAGTGGAATTTATTATACTGAGATCATGCAATGTTTCTTATATATAATAACAGTGATATAAAAGGAGATCTCATACATCAGTGGTTAGCACTATAAGTTGGATAGTACTGCAAACTATCTTTTCGGATGTAGCCAACACCACCCAGGCACCATTGATCCTTTATACATTAGAAATATGTCTACTACGGTATTCATCTCTTCAGCCATCTCTCTTCTATATAACATTCAGTGACATGAAGATTTGATAGGCCAATCAACATTGGTGGTAAATAATATGGTACTAATGTATATACAGTTGAAACCAGAAGTTTACATACACTATATAAAAAGACACATATGCATGTTTTTTTCACTATCTGACATGAAATCAGAATAAACCTTACCCATTTTAGGTAATTAGGATTACCAAAATTATTTATATTTGCCAAATGCCAGAATAATGAGAGAGAGAGAATTGTTTAGGGCATTTATATTACTTTTTGCAAAGTCAAAAGTTTACATACATTTCATTAGTATTTGGTAGCATTCCCCTTAAACTGTATGACTTCGGTCAAACATTTTGTATATATCATTCCACAAACTTCTCACAATAGTTGGTAGGAAGCTTGGCCCATTCCTCCTGACAGAACTCGTGTATCTGAGCCATGTTTGTGGGTCGCCTTGCTCGCACCTGCCTTTTCAGCTTTGTCCATAAATTTTCAATAGGACTGAGATCAGGGCTTTGTGATGGTCACTCCAAAACATTGACAGGGTTATCCTTAAGCTACTTTGTAACAAGTTTGACAGTATGCTTCAGGTCATTGTCCATTTAGAAGACCCATTTCCCCCGAAGCTTTAACTTTCTGGCTGATGTCTTGAGATGTTGCTTCAGTATTGCCACATAATCTATTTTCCTCATGATGCCATCTATATTGTTAAGTGCACAAGTCCCTTTTGCAGCAAAACAACCCCACAACATGATGCTGCCACCCCATGTTTCACACTTGGGATGGTGTTCTTAGACTTACAAACTTCTTCCTTTTTTCTCCAAACGTAATGATGGTCCTTATGGGCAAACAGTTCAATTTTAGTTTTGTCAGACCACAGGACATGTCTCCAAAAATGTAGGTCTTTGTTCCTGTGTGCATTTGCAAACAATAATCTGGCTTTCATATGTTTCTTTTGGAGTAATGGCTTCTTCCTGGCAGAGTGGGCTTTCAGCCAATGTTTATACAGTATTCTTTTTACTGTGGATGACACAATCTTACCAGCTTCCCCCAGCATCTTCACACGGTCTTTTGCTTTTGTTCTTGGGTTAATATGCATATGTCAGACCAAAGAATGTTCATCTCTGAGACACAGAACCTGTCTCCTTTCTGAGCGGTATGATGGCTGTATATTCCTATCTTGTTTGTACTTGCGTTTAATTGTTTGTACAGATGAATGAGGCACTTTCAGGTATCTGGAAATTGCACCCAAGGATGAACCAGACGTCCACAATTCTCTTCCTGATATCTTGACTGATTTCTTTAGACTTTCCTGTGATGTTACACACAGAAACAGTGTATTTCTGATGTGATTTAAAAGACATCCACAGGTGTGTCTCTAATTAACTCAGATGTTGCCAATAAACCTATCAGAAACTTTCAAAGACATTACATCATCATATGGGCTGCCCCAAAGGCATAGTAATCCTAGTGTATGTAAACTTTTGACTTTGCCAAAAGTAATAAAAATGCCTTAAAAAATACTCTCTCTCATTATTCTGGTGTTTGGTAAATATAAATAAGTTTGGTAATTCTACTTGACCTAAAAAGGGTAAAGTTCATTCTGATTTGATGTCAGAAAAATATCCATATGTGTCTCTTTATATTGTGTATGTAAACTTCTAGTTTCAACTATAGATTTATATTATATATAAATTACCTGAAGGGAAAAGCAAAGTGCACTATACTCCAATGGTGGCTTGGTGCATCCCGCTGGGGAGGCCAACTCACAACTCCTTGACTTCCATGTGTTAAAATGAGTGTTCAGGCTTCAGAGTAATAGCAATTTTCTAGGTAGCTTAGTCTTCTAAGATGTGTTGGTTTTAATATGTGGCTTTAGAACATGGTAGAATGGATTAGCATTGCAAACTAGGTCATGTTCAAAAGAAATGAAGAGATCTAAAATGCCTACACTGAATACCAAGTCTACAGAATGTCAAAGTTTTGCTGCTACAAGGTGTATTAGTTCCCTGCAAGTGTTGCTATGCTTACAAGCTATACTAATGAGTGCTATTTCTGGCTGACAGGGTTGCTTTTTAACTGTCTTCAATATGTGGCTCTTGGACGTGGTGGAATAGGTTAGCAGAGCAAGCTAGGTCACATTTACGGAAAATAAAGAGATACTGAATTCCACATTGAATACTGAGTCTGGAGCATGTAAAAAATTCCTTGCTACAAGGTGTATTAGTTCACTGTAAGTGTTGCTATGCTTACATGATATACTAATGATCGCTATTTCTGGCTGCCATGGTTGCTTCTTTACGGAGGTTGAAAAGAAGTTGTAATGAAGAGATTTAGGTTTGTGTGATCATTTAAACACAATTTTCTTAATTAGAGAGGGAGGCCGTAACTCATTCCTTTATATATTGTAGATGTATTATATTAGGTAGAGCGGTCCCTAAGGGATCACACTGTCTGATCAATGGAGATCTGCTTTATTCTCTGATATCACACAAGATCATTTCTTTTAAAATAGGGCAACGGGAAATTTTCCAACATATTCTTCAGAAAACTGTAGAGAGAAGCTGAGCAATACATTTTGTTATGTGACATTTGGGCTGCTCATTTCTCTTGTGCCTTGCTAGCTTAGGTAGAAAGTATTCAGATGACTGATAAGATTTCTGAAAGTACATGATGTTAGGTCGCATTTTTTCTCTCTAATGAAATCCTTTATTGTTAAGATTTCACAGATTTTAGTCCATAGCCCATTGTTGTTCATCAGGAAGTATTGTTATGGTTTACCCAATAAAAGCAGGCCCTATTACCTTTCTAAATATAGCACGGCATACATAGAAGACAGTGAAAGGCTTATCTGTAGTTTTTTTCATAGTGCTTATTTGCTTATAAGAATTCAATTTGGGAAAGAAGACATGTTTCTGTGAAATATTTGGCTCATTATTCTCCCACTTAAATGCCTTGGAGGGAGAGAAACACTTTAAATACTCTTAGGAAGGAATTTTAAGGGATTTATCTTCACTTTAACCACAGTCGGTCTGGCTTTAAACAGTAGGGATGACATGATCAAGTTATGGTTTTCAATGGAGTAAATTTTTCTCAAATGGGTTACTTAGCTTCAAATCAACCACCTATTTACTCTTTGTAATCATGTATAGGGGTTGTAGTTAATCTGTACTTTTTGGCTTCACTCTTGCTCTCGGTTGCTATTAAATTCAGTACAAACTGAAAGATTTATTTATATTGCACCGTTATATTCCACAGCGCTGTACAGAGATTGTTTTATTCACATTAGCCCATTGGGGCTCATAATCTAAATTCCAGATTAATGTTACATATTTACATAGTACGGTTGAAAAAAGACTCATGTCCATCAAATTCAACCAAGTGTGGGGAAGATGTGGGTGAAGGGAGGGAGATAATGAGTTTAAGCCTAGCTTCCCTACTGATGAATGCTTTGAAAGCCAAAAGGCAAGAACCAATCTGCTCTAAGGAAGATTTCATTTCTGATCCCAGAATTGCCATCAGACTGGATCTAGACTTTTATATGGCTACATACATATTAATATTCTTTAGTTTCAGGTAGTTATCTAAGCCTTTCTTGAAACTCGCAACTGTTCCTGCTGTGACAAGCTCCTCAGGCAGGCTATTCCACAGATTTACAGTTCTCACAGAAGAACGCTGTTGAATCCTTTTTTTTCTCCAGCCAAAGGAATGTTCTCTTATCTTTTGAGGGGACTTTACATGAAATAATTTTTCCCCGTACTTTTTGTAGGGACCATTTATAAACTTATATAAATTAATCATGTTCCCCCCGGAGCCTTCTTTTCTCAAGACTAAATAAGTTCAATTCCTCTAACCTCCCTATAACTAAGATGCTCCATTCCCCTTATAAGTTTGGTTGCTCGTCTTTGCACTCTCTCTAGCTCCATTACATCTTTTCTATAAACTGGATCCTAGAACTGAACAGCATATTCCAAGTGAGGCTGCACCAGTGCTTTATACAGCGGTAACATCACATCCTTGTCCCGCCAGTCCATGCCTCTTTTAATACACGCCAATATCTTCCTTGCCTTAGAGGCTGCTGATTGAGACTGCAGGCTGTTCTGTAGTCTATGATCTACAAGAACTCCCAGATCTTTCTCAACAAGCGATTCTCCCAGTTTTTTTCCCGCTAGGACATATGATGCCTGCAGATTATTCACACCCAGATGCAGAACCTTTCATTTATCCACATTAAACCTCATTTGCAAAGTAGATGCCCAAAAACTCAATGTGTATAGGTCTGCTTGCAATTTATGAATATCTTCCATAGATTACACTACACTACATAGCTTGGTGTCATCTACAAAAATAGAAACAGTGCTATTAATCCCCTTCACAATAAATACATTGAATAAAAGAGGAACCAATACTGAGCCCTGGGGCACACCAATCATAACCGGCGACCACTCAGAGTAGGAGTCATTTACCACCACTCTCTGAATACGAACCGATAGCCAGTTTTTAATCCAATTAAACACTGATATTTCTAACCCAATGGATTTTAATTTACCCACTAAAAAGTTTATGAAGGACAGTGTCAAACGCCTTTGCAAAGTCTAAAAACACTATATCTACAGTCGCCCCACTTTCCAGGCATCTACTCACCTCTTCATAAAAACAGATCAGGTTGGTCTGACAACTTCTGTCCCTAGTAAAACCGTGCTAGCAATCACTTATAATGTTATGTTCAGCCACATATTTCTGTATATAGTCCCTTATGAGTCCCTCAAATAGTTTTCCCACAATTGATGTTAAACTTACTGGTCTATAATTACCTGGGCAAGACTTGGAGCCTTTTTTGAAGATGGGAACTACATTTGCCTTGTGCCATAAGAATGTTTTTAGAGTGTGGGAGAAACAAGAGTGCCCAGGCAAACATTATTATTATTATTATTATTGATTTTAAAGCGCTGTTCCAGGGCGCTGTGCATTCGAGGGGGTTACATACATAACATAAGTCAAACGAGTACAATGATAAGGGATGAATAACAATTGGCATGACAGAGGGAGAGAGGACCCTACCCGCGAGGGCTTACAATCTACAAGGAGGAGGAGAGAGACAGAAAGTGGAGAAAGACAGGTTTGTGGAGAATGTAGTGACAGCAAGCTTAGTGTAGGTTATAGGCAAAGCCTGAAGAAATGGGTTTTCAGATTGCTTTTGAAGCTGGTGAAAGTGGAGGAGAGTCTGATGTGTTGGGGCAGTGAGTTCCAGAGTGGGGGGGAAGCAGGGGAGAAATCTTGGAGACGGTTGTGTGAGGAGCTGATAAGGGGAGAGCAGAGGAGAAGGTCCTGTGAGGAGCAGAGATTGCGTGAGGGGAGATATTTGGAAATTAGGGCAGTGATGTATGGCGGGGAGAGGTCATGGAGAGCCTTGTAGGTCATGGTTAGTAGCTTGAAATGAATTCGCTGGGCAATGGGAAGCCAGTGAAGGGATTGGCAGAGGGGAGAGGCAGGGGAGTAGCGAGGAGAGAGGTGGATAAGACGGGCAGCAGAGTTGAGAATGGTTTGAAGGGAAGCAAGAGTGCTAGACGGGAGGCCACAGAGAAGGATGTTGCAGTAGTCTAGGCGGGAGATGACAAGGGTATCGACCAGCATTTTTGTAGTGTCATAGTAGATGAATGAGCGGATGCGAGAGATGTTTTTCAGGTGGAGGCGGCAGGCAGAGGTGAGGGTTTGGATGTGTGAGTTTGAAAGATAAAGCGGAGTCTAGGATTACCCCAAGGCAGCGGACTTGCAGAACAGGTGAGAGTGTACAGCCGTTGACTGAGATAGAGAGATCAGGAGGAGGGGTAGAGTCTGACGGTGGAAAGATGATGAGTTCTGTTTTCTCCACATTTAGTTTTAGGAGACGTGAGGAGAAGAAGGAGAGGAAGGACGATAGACAGTCTGGGATCCGGGAGAGCAGAGAGGTAACATCTGGGCCAGAGATGTAGAGTTGGGTATCGTCAGCATACAGGTGGTAATGAAAGCCATGTGAGGCTATGAGCTGACCGAGGCCAAGAGTGTAAAGAGAGACGAGTAAAGGACCCAGGACTGACCCCTGAGGGACACCAACAGAGAGAGGCCGGGAGAGGAGGTGGAGCGAGAATGAGAGACGCTGAATGTCCGATCAGTGAGGTACGAGGAGATCCAGGAAAGGGCCAAGTCCGTGAAGCCGAGGGAGGAGAGGATTTGTAGCAGGGGGGAATGGTCGACAGTGTCAAAGGCAGAGGACAGGTCTAGAAGGAGAAGGACAGAGTAGTGGCGTGAGGCTTTAGCAGTTGCTAAGTCATTAGTGACCTTGGTTAGGGCGGTTTCAGTAGAGTGGTGGGGTCGGAAACCAGATTGTAGTGGGTAAAGAAGAGAGCTGGAGGAGAGGTGGGAGGACAGCTGAAGATAGATGTGCTGCTCGAGGAGTTTGGAAGCAAAAGGGAGCAGTGAGATGGGGCTATAGTTGGATAGAGAGGAGGGGTCAAGGGTTGTTTTTTTAAGGATTGGAGTGATAGTAGCATGTTTAAAGGCAGAAGGGAAGATGCCAGAGGTTAGTGATAGATTGAAGAGATGGGTGAGGGCTGGGATGATAGAAGCACTGAGGTCTGGGATGAGGTGGGATGGCAGTGGGTCAAGACTACAGGTAGTGAGGTTGGATTTGGACAGTAGAGAGGAAATGTTGTCGTGAGTGACAGTGGGGAAGCATGTTAAGGGGGAATAGCAGTTTGCAAGAGTAGAGGAGGGTGGTGGGGACTGCGGGCTGAGGCTTTCTCTGATGTGGTTGATCTTCTGAAGGAAGTGAATGGCAAAGTCGTTTGCTGAAAGGCGGGCTGGGGGAGGAGGTGCTGGTGGACGGAGAAGAGAGTTGAAGGTTTTGAATACTTATCTGGGGTTCTGAGACAGGGAGGATATGAGAGTGGTGAAATAGTCCTGTTTGGCTGAGGTGAGTGCAGATTTAAAAGTATGTAGTGATTGTTTGTATGGGCAAAACATGTAAATCCATGCCAATGTTGTCCTTGGTGGGATTTGAACCAAGTTCCCCAGCTCCACTGGGAACCCCTGTCATTTAAGAGTCCTCATTTAAGAGGGCTATTACCATGACTTATCATGAAGAATATCCAGGACTCAGGTGTGATTGAGTTTATGTGACAGGGTTAACTATGTTTCTCAAGACCTATAATCAAGGTGATCCAAGACTTAGGTGTGATTGCTGTTATGTGACAAGTCTACCAATGCTTTTCATGACCAATCATAAAAAATATCCAGGACTCAGGTGTGATTGCTTTTATGTGACAGGGCTACCAATGCTTCCCATGACCAATCATAATAAAACAGGGCTAGGTGTGATTGTTTTATGTGACAGGATACCCCTGCTTCCCCTGATGATCACAAAAAGATCCGGACTCAGGTGTGATTGCTTTTATGTGACAGGGCTACCAATGCTTCCCATGACCACTTATAATAAAGATCCAGGTCTCAGGTGTGATTGATTTTATGTGACAGGACTACCCATGCTTCCCATGACTGATCATCAAGAAGATCCAGAACTCAGGTGTGATTGCTTTTATTTGAGAGGGATACCCATGCTTCCTATGACTGATCATCAAGAAGATCCAGGATTCAGGTGTGATTGATTTTTTGTGACCGGTCTACCCATGATCAGGGGTGCCAATAGGGCAGTACTCCTGTCAGGGGCCCTAATCAAAAAGGGACCCACTGATATGTTAAAAAATAGGAACTAATAATGTGTTGGGGCCCCATTTGATTTGGCTGTATGGGGCCCTGAAACAGTTAATAGATGACTGATGGCAGCCCTGACCGTGCTTAACGTGACTGATCATCAAGAAGATCCAGGACTCGGGTGTGATTGCTTTTATATGACAAAAAAGTTCCAGAAATTTTTGAAATGCCTGTTGGAAAATGATCGCTGTTCTTGCTACGCGTAATATGTTTTTGTATCCATCTCTGACTTTAATAAAGTTCTTTTTGAATTTGAAAAAAAAAAAAAGTTCCAGAACATTGTCTTGAAGACATCACACAGCAGGGAATGATGTCACAACTTCTACAGCCAGTGAGAGCAGAGAGAAGTGGCCAGTAACTAGGGAAGGTTGTGTATATAACAAGGAGAAAATAATGCTCTAATTTAGGAGGGAGGAAAAATAAGAACAGGAATGCATTTGGTAACAATCTTTATTTTTCCTTGCCTATATGTTTAAAGCTTATCATTGAAATGAGAATACCCCTTTAACATTTTAAATTGTATTTTGCAGACATTAAAGTTGTGCACATATGCTTCAACTAAATCGATTTACTTATATGTATTTTCTTTGGTCAGAATCCATTTGTCCGAATGTAAATGTGCATTATCTCAATGGAAAACTGGAATGGCTGAGAGTGTTGTGGTGTTTTTGAAAGGTGTGAAAACTAATGTCAATGTGTTTCAGTAATATGACACCAAGCTGTTTGATATTGTATAGGAGTTAAATTATGTAAATCTGACAAAATGACACCATAATGTTATACAATAGCACGCCACTATAAGATCTTCATATATGAATCTAGTAGTAAATTTCCACAAATGTTTGACATAAGCATTGTACACAGGTAAGCACATAGGGTCACATGTATGAAAACTGTTTAGGTCTAAAACTTACTTCTTTTTTAGCCATAAAAAAGTGAGTTTTAGAGCTAGTTTTCATACATGTGGCTCATAATATGTACATGTCTAAAACAAGGAGAGAAGATGCATGTAATTAAAACACTAAAATACATATTCTAACTACAAAAGGTTTGAGGAGTATGCTCCTGTATGGCAAATTAACTAAAGGCATTGCATATTGCTAGTATTGCGCTTTATATTTGGGTCAGACCAGTTTTGATTGCAAGAGATCATGGGAAAATCGAGCAACCAATAGCAGTCTTCTATTCAGTAAGTTAAAGGAAATGTGTCATTAATTGAATGATGCACTCCTTTTTCCTGACTGGCAGGCTGCCAATTGGTTGCTTGATTTTCCCACAATCTCTTGCGAAATGAATTAATCCAAAGTGCACCACTACTTATTGTATTTACACCAATATAAAAAATAGCAGCTATACAGTATTTTGCTCTTATTCTAAGCTACTACTTTACCTTAGTTGTAGCTGGCAATTATATATTATAAAATAACTGCGTCCCATTATCTTATATTGTTACCCATCTAAGAAAATAAGCTATAGGCTTGGACGTATACTTTCTATTGGAGAGAACTAGATATGAGCACATAGGGTTCCTAACCGCCACCAATAGTTTAGTACCAGGAAGATCCACTCAAGAGGAGAGTTTAATAGAACACTAGTGATATAAGTCATTTATAAAATGTATCGTATAATAGAAAGGAAATCATGCTTTTATATTGACTGAATCTCCACAACGAGACTTGGCTGTATATTCGCCATTGGTGAAGAAAACCACCAGATATTATGGGCACATCCAATATATAAACCAATCATTGACAAGGTGTGAGGATCCCTGTGACCCACTTTTGTAAACCAACCATACATAGTCCTTGTGATCAGAAAAATCATTTCAAGTCATAAATGTAGATAGTTCTATCTTTTTTATATTGCACTTCAATCTTTAGTCTTCACTGCAAATATAATTGCACACATTTTTTCATCTTTTCATAAAATAAAATACAATATGAATAAAAAAGTTGTGTTAGTAAAGCATGCAAAGTCCACAACTCGCTACTTCATAGTTCACGCAGAGATTCCACAGCCTACCTGCAATGTTTCAGAGGCCACGTCTCCTTTTCCAAGCAAATAGAGGCATAAGTACTACCTATAGTTTGCTACCAGAAGAAAGATCCAGTGAAATTGAAGAGTTTTCACATAGATTCAAAGTTCAGAGATTAACTGAATACAAGTACTAGAAGTCATTGCAAAAACATGCAACAGAAAAGAAATCACACATTTACATTGACTACATCTTCACAATCTACAGGCTTGGCTATATACTGTTCAGTGTTTGAGATAACCACCAGAAGTTATGGCCATATGCAGGCTCGGACTGGCCTATAAGGGAATAAGGGAAACCCTTGGTGGGCCCCTAGACTTGGTAGGTCCCTATACATGGTGGACACCTGGCAGAGGTCTAACTTCAAGTTCTTGGGCCCTAGTGCAAAAAGTGAAATGGGGCCCCCCAGTTACCATGCACCATTTACATTACTGGTGTCTTATGTGGCAGAAGGGCTTTTGGGCCCCCCCAGGCTGCAGGGCCCGGTAGCGACTGCTACCGCTGCACCCCCTGTAGCTACGCCCCTGACCCCTGGGCATGACAAGCCTGTGGCTGCTTTTCAGGGAGCAATGAAAAAAAAAGGAAATCAAGAGGCAAGAGTTGTGTGATGTATGTGCAGTCATGTACAGTAGCTGTAGGGTGGGCCCCATGAATCTACTGGTGGCTCCCAAGAAGTAACTCCACTTGTGGGCCCCTAGAATCAATTTTACTAGTGGACCCCAAGAATTGATTTAATTGGTAGGCCCCATTAATTAACTTTTCTTGGGATCCCCAAGAATTAACTCCACTAGTGGGCCCCAAGGACCCTATTCTGACACTTGCCATAGATGAGCAGACAGAGGTCCTAATTACCACCAATAGTTTGGCACCAGTAGAGAGATCCATTGAAATTGCTGCGAATTCACAAGGATTCTAAGTGCAAAGATTTTCCAAACATCAATGCTAGAATTCATGGCAGAAGCATATCCATGTAATGGAAAAGAAATCCCACTTTTACACTGTCTGCACCTCCAAAGCTATGACACATAAAAGGGTTTATATATGAGGTGCTTGCTTTTTCTAGGAGTTAAAGATAGGGCTTTATTCATTATATCAGTGTAGGGTGCGTTTTACTTTTTTTGCTTATTTCTGAGTGCAAATAAAAATACGCTTTTTAGTGCAGGGGGCTTAACCTTTTTTCCCAGTTTTATTCAGCGTGTTCACTTTTAAAATGTAAAATGACTTGCAAATTTTATATCTGTTTACAGTATCAAATCTACTATTCAGAAAACATTTAATAATTCATAAGTAACAATTCACTCTTGCTGTTGTTTTCTGCTCCCTTTTGCCTATGTGAAATCCTTTGACACGTTTAAATTTAGAGCTCTGTCGACATGAATATGGTGGATCTCTCTTCACCTTTGCGCTTGTTTTGTGCTGAAAGTTGTTCCCAGACTTAACATATTGTGTTACTTATCCATATGAGTCATTATAGAATAGTTTTTTACTAAGTGACATCATGTATTTTAGCATACAAATAGTGCATGCTCCACAACCCCACCTTCCATTGTAGCGGCTGTCTTGACTGACAACTAATGTTAAGTTATACAAATTATGTAGCTGTTAGGCAGCATGAACATGACAGAGACGCAGGAGTCCCCCATGGTTTGTACATGTAACTCTGCATAACCAATGGTGCCTCAGTACAGCACCATACTACAGAGGCAATGCTTCGAAAGAAAATTGCTTGTAGGATTGATAGACGTGTAAGAATGGAAACATGACAAAAGGTTTTCGAAACTATATATAGGTATCCATAGTCGTAGGCCTTTTGTCAGTTCATATTTTAACGCTCTATAGTACAAACAAGCAAAATACATAATAATAATACAGTCATCTGTATGAACCCATAGAGTGCTAATTATTGTTCTTAGGTTTATGTAAGAAAAATGGCTTAACTCACCAAAAATAATGTCAAATACTGATGTGTCTTACATCTTAGGGTGCGTTCACACGGCAAAGACAAAGTACTGGTTGGATTTTCCGACCAGCATTTTGTCTTTATTTTGGGATGCGGGGGGCGTTTTACCACGTTTTCAGTTCAGGCTGTCCCCCTTTTCACCCATATGTACATGTTCTGCCAGAAAACCGAGCGGAAGAATGAACAAGTTATTCTTTACATCGGTGGTGTCAAAAATCGTCCGACAGAAAATCCCTCATTGGATCTGAACGGTTTACTATTTAAATCAATGAAAAGGTTTACAACGGTTTCAAATCCCAAAAAACCCTCTGTAAAACCCACTGAAACCCCTGCCTTTTGATCTGTAGACAATTTTCTTACTAACAGTTTTTTTAAATATTTTACTAAGAACAGAGGGGAACCAAGGTGACTCCTTCTTCATTACCCCCCCTGCAAAATGACTGATAAGGATTGCAAAATGGGTAAATCAGGAATGCTAAATCTGTGACAGAGCCCCAATTATAATTAACTATTACAGGACAAATTTACAAGTGGCGAGTGCCAGTTTTAAACCCCCTTTGCCCCAAAGGCCTGATGGATTTTAAACTGTGTAACACCCAAGATGTAAATTATTGCACATCACATCATGCATAGGAATATATATATATATATATATGGCAAAAAAATTGCAAAAATAACCTACTGCGGCAAGATACTTATCTCAGAAGCCATTGAAAAGCATTGAAAAAATTAGATAAAGTTCTGTGTCACATGTATGATAATGCAGTTAATATTGAACTAAAGTGGACCAATGGCCATTCCTGAAATGTCTGTTTTAGTAAATAGTTGTATTCCCCATGAAATAACAATTCTAAACCATCTTTACTTATAACTCTCTGTTGTGCTGTTCCTGTGCTTTTCCTCCTACAAATTTATTACTGAATGTGTCAGCTGGGTGTTACCAATTGGAGGTGTGTCCCTGTGCACTCTGACATTGTCCAATCAGTGCAAGAGTCAGTATGTACAGGGACACACCCTTTTAAAAAGTAGAATGGTAACACCTAGCTGACAGATTCAGTAATACACTTCTAAAATGAATAACAGGGGAACAGCACAACACAGAGTTATAAGAGAAGGTGCTTCAGAATTGTTATTTCTCAGGAAACACACGTATTTACTAAAACAAATATGTCAAGAGATGTCACTAGTCCGTGAAGATGCATAAAGTCTTAAAGGGGCTGTCCAGGTACTTTTAGTAAAATATGTTTAGCATAGTCCTGATAAAATGGCTTTCTCCAGATGACCCCTTTAAAGTAACTATGTATGCATATGTGATACAGTACATGGAGCTTTTGTTGTAGTTAGAAAGAGTTTTCGATTTGGGGAACAGGAATCTGGAGAGAACTACTAATACACAGCTCCCTGCTAAGAAGTGGTGAATCTGATGCCATTAATCCCAAGAACAGCGATGGTCTGTACATTACAACTCCTGCCCATCAATCTAAGGGCATGGTCAATCTGAAATGTAATAAGCTAAAGTCAGAACTTGACATTTTTTTATGGGCTGATTTTTCTATAACAATTTTGAAATGTCCTAACAACCTACTGCTAATTATCTTAAGACTGAATAATGAAGACAACTCACCAAAAGCTGCGTATTGTCTACATTATTAATTTGTTGCACTACAGTGCGGAATCGTGTAATTGTATTAAATCAGGGTCTATCCATTACACATATTTATGAAGCCCAGTCAACGCATTTATCATCCAGATTTAAACTTTAAAAAGCATTAAAACCATATCAAGCCTTTAGGCAATGTGCCATTTGCTGTAGCTGTACAGCCAGTTCCGTATATAATGTATGACAGCAGCAATGGCTTTCCACCAGGCTATACTCTTAAACCACTGAATCCAATAGAGAATCTACTTTAATTTCAGTTGGATTCTGATCTCTCAAATCAACAGCTGTAGAGCTTAGATAAGTGGAATGAAACATGGATATTCAGTTTCTGAGTCTGAACATCATTCTGTGCTCTGCATCCAGTAATTGCCTTATCTCCATAAAGTCATTGCAGTCAAGTAAAAGGCTAAAATCTGCGTAAAGAATATTACAGTACCTTATCATATTAGAGCCTTTAGGAAAAAAGCAATGGCTTAATAGACGTGCATGCTGACACATAAGCTGTATTATAAAATTAATGTAAGTCCTGTTTGCTGTATAATTCATAAGACTTCACAAGTTATGCTATTGTATTTCATCAGGAAAATAAACAGGAGATAATCCCCGAATCACCTGATCTGAGTTTGACAGTTCATACATGGAATCGGCTTAATGCATCCATGACATTGGAGGTAGCTGATAAAATGAATATATGTAATAACCAATTGGTTGTTGCTGGCTATGGAACATCAAAAGGCATTTATTGAGTCTTGGACATATGAATATTAGGGATACATGTAATCTTAGCAGTTGAAAAGAAACTTCAGTCACATTTGATGTTGGCATTCTGAAAGGGAATGTTTTATTTAATTAATATGAGTTTTATTTCCAAGACATAGAAAAAAAATGTTTGTTCTTTCTTTAATATTGTAGCTACTTAAATAAAAATGTTCCTCCGGGCAATCGTAATGGAGGAAGACAGCTTCCTTGAATAGTCTGTAAGAACAGGCTGGTTGTGCTTTATGGCAGCTGAAAAGAATGGGCTTCATTTATCAAAACTGTTAAAGTGTAAAAGTGTCTTTGTTGAAAATAGCAACCAATCAGAGCTCAGCTTTTATTTTTTGAACTGCTGTAGCAAAATAAAAACTGAGCTCGGATTGGTTGCTATTTTCAACAGACACTTTTACACTTAGAGCCTCATGTATGAAAACTCTCTAGGTCTAAGGGTATGTTCACAAGATGTACTGCGCCGTGTTCAGTACATGTCGCAATACATCATGTCTTTCGGGAGCTCGCGCCAACACGCGCATACACCAGTGGTGTGGGGGGGCCGGCAACCCGCCAGCCCCACTGACATTCATTACTTGTGGCGCGTATTCGCAGTGAATAATTGACATGTCATTTATCTTCCCGCGCATACAATACAATCGTATTGTACGAGCGGGGAGAGGAGGCGTAATCCATAGTTCGGCGTGCATCTCGCCCTTATTAGAGCGCAGATACGTGGCGAAATGCACGCCGAAATTACGCTGTGTGAGCATACACTAAGGCTGTCTTTGTTGCCCATAGAAACAAATCAGAGTTTCTCTATCATTTCATATAATGCTCTGGAAAAATGAAAGGGGAGCTCTGATTGGTTGCTATGGGCAACAAAGAAAGTCTTACACATAGACAGTTTTCATGCACATCCCCCTTAGTTTGGATAAATAAGCCCAAATGTGTGTTAACAGAAACAAAGCTATAAGTCCACCCATTGCATTTTTGTTTTTGTTGCATTACTGAACTGAACAAAAACTGCAAGCGTTTTAAATAAACCCAAATTTCACCTGTGTTTCAAAGCAGAGTCAATAACAAAGCCATTAAAAAAAGTGTTTTTATTGCCTGCATTTTTTAATTTTTCTACATGTGTTTTTTTGTGCAGTCAAGAAATGCAACTAAAGCAAGTGATAATGTGGAGTATAAAACCAACCTCAAAGGCTATAATAGTCTCCAGGAAAATATTGAATTCAGATTATTCCCCTGAATTTATGGAGTTCCTAGAAATATTTGTGCCTAGCATTATATTTGGGTACAGTGTGTAGAATTTCAATATTATATTGTTTGCCCTTTGCTGATTCTACCCCAGTCTAAACAGCAAAGCTGAAGATAAAAAAATATAATAACCAGGTTTCTAATTAAACCTGATTTAAATATGTCAATGAACAAATTTGACTTCATTTCTTAACTAAACTTTTGACATTTTAAATTATTTATTTCCTATTTCTATTCTAATGGCCTTAGAGTAGATAAAAATTTTTAAGACTGTTTAATCTATAGTTTATTATTTTACTCTCTTTCCATTTACTTTGCTCAACATTTTATATGACAAGAAAGGTATTGGAATAGGACTTATAAACTGCTTATCTCTTCATCTCCATTCAACTGCTGGCCACTCCAATATCTATGGAAATTCTTATGTTGGTGCATGAGATCTAGCAGAGAGTCACAGGAGTCCCCTATTCTGGAGAAACATGCCTTAAATAAAAAATAATCAATGCATTATTTTTTTCCCATGTTAATACTGTATCTCTTGCAGTAAAAAGAAGCACCTGGGCTATAGGTACTCAGGCAATATCAGATAATCATGAGACCTTAAATAATTAGCCTTTTCTTCCCAGGTTCCAACTCTTACTTCAATTAGAGCCTTAATCATTGTAAGGGTATGTTCACAGGGCTGCAATACGTCTGAAGTACGCCCCGCAAATATGGTAATTCTATGCTATGATTAGCTGCTATCTGCTCCAACGCGTATTACGTGCTGGGAGAAAGAAGTGACATGTCTTCTTTCCAGTGCAGAAAGCGAAACGCAGTGGAAGCCGGCACAGAGCGTTTTAGAAGTATGCATTGGTCAGCGCGTACTTCTAAAACACCCGGCTTATTGCAACGCGCACAGTACTCGCCACAATATGCGTGTGAACAGACCCTTAAGATGTACGCGCCGCTAAATACCGGGTGTTTTGGAAGTACACACTGGCCAACGCGTACTTCTAAAATGCTCTATACCGGCTATCATAGACTTTCACTTTCCCCAGCATGACGTGTCACTTCTTTCTCCCAGCACGTCATACGCATCAGGGAAAACGTCAGGTAATCATGGCTCTCAATGAGAGCTACGAATTACTGTATTTTCGGGACATACTTTGGGAATATTGCAGCACAAATGCGCACCGAAATACGCACCGCAAAGACGCCTAACTGTATAAAAATCCTATGAATGCATATGAAGTAATATAGTAGCCTTAACCATATGCACTCAATTTATAAATATATTTAATGATAGTTTTATGTTTTTATTCTGAGTTTAAATGATCGGTAAGGCTACTATGTCATTTAAAAGGCTGGTGGGACAACTGTGTGTCATCACCTAAAGTCCAAATAATCACTAATATGTATAAGGCCTTAAAGGGGGTTCTAGAAGTTTAGAAAAACAGGGGCTGCTTTTGTTGGTAAACTGTAATTCCAGAAATAACCTAAGACAAGAATATATGGAATTGATCCAGCACGACAATTAAATTTCCTGTTAAAAAATACAAACATTTATTTTTTAAAGTACTCACATATAACCGTCATTCGGCATCAGGCAGTGCAAGAGTCAGGGCCGTCTTAACAGCATTATGGGCCCCTGGGCAGAGCTGTGCACTGGGCCCCCCAACCAGGCCACGCAGCAGCTCCTAAGTTATATAAATTGCCGCATGGACAGGCCAGACCACGTAGTAATTTATATAACTTAGGAGCTGCTGCGTGGACTGGCCTGTGGGCACACATTAAGTCATGTAACTTCTGCTTGTGGTCAGCCAGCCATCCTGACCCATGTCACTGTCCCCCACCCATATGGCCGTGTCACTGTCCCCCACCCCCTATTGCCCCTGTCCCCCC
>JAODAL010029380.1:0-51675 GCA_025379985.1 Phyllomedusa bahiana
GCCGCGCAATAGGTGTTTTAACTACTTCCTGTCTGGTGAGGAATTAAAAACCCAAAAACAGGGCGGCGAGGGAAGCTTCAAAAGGGCTCCAGCTGCCATGTTCCCTATCAGGAGCCCACGGGGATGATTTACTTTCAGTTTTAGATGACTATTCAGGGGGAATCCGCGTGGATTTTGACTTGAAATACTCGTCATGTGGACGGAGCCTTAGAGGGGAAATACAGCCCTGACTGCAGACCCAGCCGCTCCTGCAGTTACCTGGTTCCAGTGATCACGTGATTTGGCGGACCGAAGCAGGGAGCCTTCAGGTTCCTGTAAGCTGAATAACAGCACCATACATCGATCGGGAAGGGCGGGGACATACAAAATTTACCCCTGTTCCTCTGAAACCCTGTCTATCATGACAGCCAGTCTCCCTTCTGCAGCTGCACACTACAAGGACATTCAAAAAACCCCCTCACAATCACTGTGGGCACCCGCAAGTTGTTAATATGGCCCCATTCACCACTTTTTTTCCTATGAAATAAACAATGTAAATTCCCTAAATATACGTGAGCTGCAGAGTATGCGGCGTCCTCCCCCCCTACTTCTTTTATCATGGGAGCAAGTAACGGTTATTCTAAGGTTTTAATCCCTTTTAAATATCAAAAGTCTTGAACTGTGTGACACACTGATCCTATTGTGACATCACTAATCTAATAAAACCCAAATTTAGCCCAAAGATTATATCCCCAAAGTCACCGTGACATCAAGTTCAAGCACAGAAAAGTAACCTAGATTTATATCCAGTTCTAAGACTACTGTGAATCATAACCAGCATGACTAACCTTAGATATAGACTGCTCCAAACATCCAAATTTTGCTATTATCTGCCATTACTTACTTTGAGGTTGGAGTCTAACTCTCAGGACTCTAATTAGTCTCGGACTGGCCCATGGGGAGGGGGGAAAAACCCCCGGGGGGCCCCCTTTGCATTGTGAACTTAGGGCATGTAATTTTTAAAGGCATTTTCAGGGAGAAAGGCAGAAAAGCAAGCTGTAGGGTGGGCCCCAAGAATCAGCTCCACTGGTGGGGCTCCAAGAATCAGCTCCAAGGGGGTTGGCCCTGAAATAAATCCACTGGTGGGGGGCCCGAGAAATCCCCTCCCCACTGGTGGGGCCCCTGAAAGTAATCATCTCCAATGGGGGGGCCCCAAAATCAGCCCTTCCACTGGGGGGCCCCCAAGAATAACTCCACTGGGGGGCCCCCCCCAAAGAATCACTCTAAAAAAGTGGGTCCCCGAGAATCACTCCACTGGGGGGGCTTTCCCAGAATAACTCCACTATTGGCCCCAAAATCAACCCCCCACTTGTGGCCCAAGAATCAGTTCCAAAACCTTTGTGACACCAGGAAATCAGCTCCTCTAGTGGGCCCCAAGAATAAATCCACGGGGGGCCCCCAAAAAAAAATAAAATTCCCCATTTTATGGGGCCCCAAGAATCATCCCCCCACTGGTGGCCCAAGAATCATCTTCCCACTGGGGGGCCCAAAAAGCCAAAAAAACCCCCCCCCTCCCCCCTTTTGGGTGGCCCAAGAACAACTCCATGGGGGGGTCCAAGAACAACCCCACGGTGCCCCAAAAAAATCAACTCCACTGGTGGGGCCCCAAGAATCAAATCCACTGGTGGCCCCCAAGAATCAACTCCCCCCGGGGGGGCCCCAAGAATCAACTCCACTGGGGGGCCCCAAAATCAGCTCCATTGGAGACCTCAAAAATCAATCCTTTTTGGGTCCCCAAGTTTAACTTCACTGAGGGCCCCCCAAGAATCAACCCCCAAGGGGGCCCCCAAATACCAATCCATGGGGGTCCCCAAAGAATCAACTCTCCAATGAGACCAAAAAAAAAATCAGCTAAACTGCGGCCCTAAAATATACTTCACTGCCCCCTGATTCTCAATACAAAGGAGGTATACCGCTAGGCTAGTACACACAGTATAGTGCTTTCGGGAAAAAGAGAAATAAATGAAAATTTAAATTTATGTTCATATTTCATGTCAAATTGAGAAACCCAATACATATTGACTCATTACACCCACAATAGATTTCAAGCGTTTTTTTTTTAATGGGGGTGATTAGGTTTACAGTAATAAATCCCAAGATTCAACGATTAGAAAAGTAGTTTAACTTTTCGTTTATATTTTAATTTTTTGAGAGTCAGTTTTTTTCCTGCCATCACAATCCAGGCCACCCTTCAACACAGAGTTGTTACCCCTCATCTAGAAACAAATTTTATAGATTTCCCCTGACCCTTTCGGAGTTTCAGGGGTTTGGGACCGCTACTGTCTAATGTTATGGGAGTCCTCCAGGGCCCACAGGGAGTTGATTTTGGGGGGGGCCCACCCTACTGACATGAAAAATTTTAACCGGCCCTGGGACATAAACGCCCCATTTTCCCACATAATACAGTGTGAAAAAAAGAACGTATTGTGTAGTACAAAGCAAAGACACACATCTGTCAGTGTAACATATCATGACACGGGGCCAAGTAGCCCCATCCTACCCCCCTCCACCCCATACAATACCACCTCATTTCCCTTTTCACAACCTCAACCACCTTTAAAATAATCACCAGCAAGAAAGAAAAAAAAAGTTCACTCCTATCACAGGGTCGGGCGTTCCCTCACCTTACAATGGGGGACACATGTCCCTTGCCACTATACACGCCGAAAAAACCTACAACACCCCTATAGAGCCCCACATAGGGGGCAACACCACTCAGGTAAAAACCAAAAACATCACCAAAGAGCCCAAATAGAGGTCAGAACCACTGGGTAAACCTACAACACCTATAAAGACCCATAGGGCAACCACTCGGTAAAACCAAAACAAACCCCCATATAGAAAAAGGGTCAGACACCACTCAGGAAAAACTACAACACCCATTAAGACCACATAGGTCGACCCCACTGGTAAACCTACAAAAACCCCCATAGAGCCCACATAGGGGCAGACCCCCACTCGGGAAAACCCTTAAAAAACCACCATATAGAAGTAAAATAACCCCGAAATCGGGGCTCACCGGAGACGCTTATCTGATGAGTCGTTCTTCTCTAGAGTCTTCTTATTTTCTTTTCTTCTGCTTCCGTTCCACACCACCCTGAGACTTTCCGGCCCCAACTCATCCCCGCAAAATTACACACAAATATCTTAGAAACCCATTTTTCCACACTCTTTACCCATTCCCACCTCTGTAAAAACGCCCAGGGGTGGGGGGAGCGGGGGCAAAACTTGAGGCCATAACTTAGAGGCTAGTAAACCCGAGGGGTTGGAGGGGGGGGAAAGGACAACCCCCCGGAGATAATGCTACAACTATGGGTGCTGCCCTCTCCAAATTAAATTACCAGGTGGTAGGAAGACCCTAGGGGGAGGTAGGCAAAGGCAAGGCCCCCCTAACTAGATAAGCCCCATTTTTGGAGGGAGCCCCCCGCTGGATAAATTGGTAGGGATCCCCCGAGGCTGGTGGGTACCTAGCCACAGGTGGGAAGGGAAAACCCCCAGGTAGATAAGCAGCCCCGTTAGGAAAAAGATCGTCTACATTAGGTTTGGGGACCCCCCTTTGGTAAGGCTGTAGGTAGGTGGGTTTTCCCCCTTCGTAAGCTTTAGGAGTTGGGTCCCCTTTTTATAGGCTTTAAGCAGTTAGGGACCCCCTTTTGTTTTAAAAAGGCAGTTTTGGGGGTTCCCCTTTAAGTATATACAGGCAGTTAGGGCTTCCTTTAGGGTTTTAAAAACAGGGAGTTAAGACCCCCTTTAGATAGTATACAGCGTTAGGGGTCCCTTTAGGTATATACGGCAGTTAAGGGCCCCCTTTTGGGAGTATAACAAGGGGCCAGGGTTTAAAGGTTTCTCTTTTTTGGGTATACAGGGTTAGAGGCCTCCTTAGCTATGGCAGTAAGTCAGCCCCCCCTTTAGAAGGGGCAGGTATCAGGGGGCCCCTTTTGCTAGGGTGTAGGTAGTCAGGGCCCCTTTAGCTAGTGTGTAGGTAGTCAGGGCCCCCCTTTAGCTAGTCAGGGGGCCCCCTTTAGTAGTCGGGGCCCCCTTTTTGTAATCAGGGCCCCCTTTTTATTTAGGGGTCCCTTAGTTTTTCAGGCCCCCTTTAGGGAGTCAGGGCCGCCCCAGGTACGGGCCCCCCCTTTTTGTAGTCAGGGCCCCCTTTATGTAGCAAAGGGCCCCCCTTTAGATCAGGACCTCCTTTATAGTCGGGCCCCTTTTTTGAAACCCGGCCCCCTTTAAGTAGCAAAAAAACCCCCCTTAGTACCAGGGCCCCCTTTATTTGCCCGACCCCCTTTATGTACCCCCCCCCTTTAGAAACCCCCCCCCCCCTTTAGTATCAGGGCCCCCTTATACCACCCCCCCCTTTATTTTACCAGGGGGTTTATGTAGCCGGGGCCCCCCTAAATGGGTAACGGGCCCCCCTTTTTGAGTAGGGGGGTTTTAGTAGTAGGCTCCCCAATAACCGGGCCCCCCCTTACTACCAGCCCCCCTTTTTGTCAGGCCCCCACTAGTACCAGGGCCCCCAAGTACCAGGGCCCCCCAAATACCACCCCCTTTATAGCACCCCCTTAAGAAAGCCCCCCCTTAGTACCGGGCTCCCCTTATACAGGGCCCCTTTTTTATTCCCCCCCCTTTGGGCCCCCCCCTTTGTATAGGGTTAGAGCCAGGCCCCCTTTGAGCCCAGGGGCCCCCCTTATTTGTCAGGGCCCCCCTTAGTAGTCAGGGCCCCCCTTATACCAGGGGCCCCTTAGAAAATTTAAAAAAAACCCCAAAAAAAAAAAAAAAAAACCACTTCCTGGCTCGGGCTCCGCCCGGGCCCCGGCTCCCCCCCGGTCCTGCCGCCCTGCAAGGGGCGCGGGTTTAAGTGACGTCAACCGCCCGCCCTTCCTAGTAGGGGCCAGGCCCGGGAGGGAAGCCTGCGTTTGCCCCCAGGAGATAGCGGGGCGCAGGCAGTGGCCTGTGCTCCGCTGACGCCCCCCAGCCCGGGGGCGGGGACATTAGCCCGGGTATGGGGGCCCGGGCTCTAGCCCTCGGACGGGCAGGGGCCCGAGCGTTCATACCGGGATGCGCGGCCCCGGGCCCCGGGAGCGACGGCACTGCCTCCGGGCCCCCCGCAGATCGGGGGGGGCCCCCGGGGGGATTCACCATCCCCGGGGGTCCATCCGAGCCCCGGGTTCATAAATCATCAACTAAAAAGCCCAAAAACTTGGTTTCCCTACAAAAGGACAAAGTTTTTTGCACTAAGCAGCCCCCCCGACCAGGGCCCCTTGTGTGGGGTCCAGGGGCGTTTTTTAGGGGCCCAAACATCCGGGGGTCGGGCCCCTTTAATTTTTTCTGAGTAGGCTGGGTGCACACGGTATTTTTTGGCTCATTGGAACTGCGATGTATTTTTACAAGAAAAAGCTTTTTATTAAGGTCAAGAAAAAGAAGGATTACATGCATTTTCATTTTTGACCCCGGAGACGTCTCTGAAAGTTTTTCTCTTTCTCTTCTTCCATTTTTCCCCGACACCATGACGATTCCCACTGTCCCAATCTTCACTGAAAAATTACAAAACAAAAATCTTAGACTTCTAGGGCCCCAAAGTAGGGCCCCTTGTAGCAGGGCCCCCCCTGTAGTCAGGGGCCCCCCTTAGAGTAGGGCCCCCTTAGTGTAGGCCCCCTTAATTTTAGTAGAGGCCCCCTTGTATTTTAACCCCCCGCTGTAGCCGCCCATGCCCCCGAGTCAGAGGCCCCGTAGCAGTACGCCCCCTTTACCAGTACACCCCCCTTTGTAGCCTTAATCCCCCGTCCCCGGGTAGGCCCCTGTGTCGACCCCCATCCCATCCTGCCCCCCTGGCCGTTGCCCCCCCGAGCCAGTACATGCCCCGGGCCAGTACTGCCCGGGGGCCCCAGGATCCCCCCCGACACCATCCCCGTGCCGTGGCCCCCTTTTACCAGTAATCCCCCCTTGGAAATTTCCCCTGTACCAGTGATGCCCCCCTGATAAAGGGCCCTGTATCAGTGATGCCCCCCCCTGGCCTTTTTTTAAAAGAGCTTTTTGTCAGTAATCCCCATTTTTTCGAGACCCCCTGTAGGTCGAGATAAATGTACCAGCCATGCCCACAAAGTCATAGATTGCCCCCTTACCCCAGAACATGCCCCTGTACCATCATTTCCCCCTTAGCCTTTTAAACAGCCCCCTTACCTAAAGCCCCATTACCCCATGATCCCCCCTTGTAGAAAAGCCCCCTTAGCCTTTGTGCCCCCTTTTAAGAGTTGCCCCTTTAGCCAGTGCCCCCTTTTAGCCAGTATTTCCCCCTGCCGAAACATTCCCCCCCTTAGCAGAATCCCCCCCTGTACCCATAATACCCCGTGCCAGAAATACCCCTGTACCATTTTATGCCCCCCGGCCAGAATTTCCCCCCTGTACCCAATAAAGCCCCCCTGTACCCGTGAAGCCCCCCTGTCCCCGGTAGATGCCCCTGTAGCCCAGTGTGCCCCCGTAGCGTGTTCCCCCCCTGTTCCGAAAATTTGCCCCCCCTGCCAGTTATGCCCCCTGTGCAGTAGTGCCCCCCTGTAGCCGGGACCCCCCCCTGAGCCAGTATGCCACCTGTAGCCAAATGCCCCCCGAGCCAGTGATGCCCCCTTTGTAGAGTAAAGGGCCCCCCTGTACCCAGTGATCCCCCCCCGTAGCGTAGATGCCTCCTTATGCCAGTACAGCCCTGTACCAGTATGCCCCCTTAGCCAGTGATGCCCCCTGTCCAGTAGCCCCTGTACCAAAATGCCCCCTGTAGCCAAATCCCCCCGTCCAAAATTTCCCCCCTGAGCCTTAGTGCCCCCTGTAGCCATAGATCCCCCCCTTTTGTAGTAGAGCCCCTTTTTAGCCAGAATGCCCCCTGTACCAAAGATGCCCCCCTGTACCAGTAATGCCCCCTTAGTCAGTGATGCCCCCTGAGCCAGTAGACCCCCCTGTAGCAGTAAAACCCCCTGTATCAGTAGATGCCCCCCGTAGCCAGATCCCCCCCCTTTCCCGGGGAAATCCCCCCCTTTTTGAATAGAGCCCCCCTGTGCAGTAGATGCCCCTGATCATAGAGCCCCGTAGCCAAGTAATGCCCCTTGCCAGTAATGCCCCTGAAACCAGTAATGCCCCCTGAGCGTAACCCCCCTTTAGCAAATGCCCCTGTACCAGTAGTCCCCTGTATCAAATGCCCCCTGTAACAGTAAAAGGCCCCTGAGAGTAGAGGGCCCCCGTAGCAGTGTGTCCTTTACCCAGAATGCCCCCTGTAGCGAAATCCCCCCCCCTTACCAGTAAGCCCCCCTGTAGCCAGAAATTTCCCCCTTAGAGTAGGTTGCCCCCCCCCTTAAAACCATTGGGCCCCCCTGTAGCAGTAGATGCCCCCGTGCAAAGCCCCTGTAGCAGTAATGCCCCCTTTTTTAGCCAGTAACCCCCCTGTCCAGTAGATCCCCCCTGTAGCAGTGGGCCCCCCCGAACAGTGATGCCCCCCTGTAGCGTAGAGCCCCCTGTAGCCCCAGCCCCCTTAGCATAGATGCCCCCCTTATGGGTAATGCCCCCCTGTAGCCAGTCATGCCCCTTTGTAGCCAGGATGCCCCTGTACCCGTAGATGCCCCCTGTAGCCAGTAGAAGCCCCATTGCAGCCAGTGTTGCCCCCTTGTAAGTAGGCCCCTGTCCCCAGTAATCCTCTTATAGCCATAGATGCCCCTTTAGCCAGATGCCCCCTTTGTACCAGTACATGCCCCCGTTGCCAGTAATGCCCCCTTGTAGCCAGTAATACCCCGTAGCCAGTGATCCCTGTACCCGTGAGCCCCCCCTGTAGCCAGTGACCCCCCCTGTGCCATGAAGCCCCCCCTGACCCGGTAGATGCCCCCCCTGTACCCAGTGATCCCCCCTGTAGCCTTTTGACCCCCCGTACCCCATGATATCCCCCCTAGCCAGTGATGCCCCCCTGTGCCATGATACCCCCCCTGTACCCAGTAGATCCCCCCTAGCCTTTAAATGCCCCCCCCCTTTTAATTCCCCCCAGCCAGAAAATTGCCCCCCCCCCAGTATGCCCCCTGTCCCAAATGCCCCCCTTACCAGTGATGCCTCCCCGTAACCCCCCGTACAGGGCCCCCCTGAGCCATAGATGCCCCCGTACATCAGATGCCCCCTTTTACCCAGTAGTCCCCCCCAACCCATTAATACCCCCCCCTGTACCATAAAAGCCCCCGTACCAGTGAAGGCCCCCCGTAGCCTTCAGATGCCCCCTTTTTAGCCAGTAATCCCCCCCGTACCCATGCAAGCCCCCTTTACCAGTAGTGCCCCCCATAGCCATTAATATGCCCCCCTTAGCCTTTTTGGGCCCCCAACCATTAATATCCCCCCTGTGCAGTATATGCCCCCCATCCAAAAAAAAAATAAAATAAAAAAAACCTACTCACCTCGCACGGCCCGCGGTCAGGTCCTGCATTTGAGACGGTAAAAGAGCGTGATGTCATCCCCTACTTACCCCGCCTGGGGGCCCGGGCCCTTCGCCGGCAGAGCTCCCGGGCTTTTGAGGATCCCCAGCGTCGCGGGGGGGTGAAAAAGCGGCGCGTCACTCCCCCTGGCGCTAGGTGATGTACACGCTTACCAACCTGTCTAAGGGGGGGAAAAAAGGGGGTAACGATCCTCCTCCCTTTCCCCCCGCCTGAAATGCGCGGCCGCTGTGAAAGGTCGGCAGTCAGAGAGATCGGCGGGCGCCCCCACAAAAAGGAGCGCTCCAGGCCCACGCACGGCTGGAGCCCGCCGGGCTTCGGGGCCAGGCAGATTCATTGGGGGGGTGCCCCGAATGATCGCCCAGCAAAGCCCTGGTGGGGTTTTTTAAAACCCAAAAAAAAAACCAGTTACAACAAATAGGAATTGAAACTAAGTTATGAGGAAAAAACCATGGCAGAAAAAAATATTTTTTTGGTTTTAGAAGGTTTGCTAACCCCTTTAACCCCCTACGACACAGCATGTACCCCTCATTAGCCCCGGGGGTCGATTTCTAATCTTTTTTGGGGCCTTAAAACGGCCTTAACCCGACTGGGTCCCGGGAGTCGATTTCTAACTCTTATCAATGACTTTTCCCTTTAGGCCCTTTTAACAACCGGCTTAACATTTAACTTCACAAGCAGTAATTATGTGTCCCCCAGTGAAGGTAATAGGGTCCCCCCGAAGTTATACGCCCCCGTAGGTGGTTAAATACTTTATAAACTCCCGTAGGAAGTGTGTTTTCATGCCCCCGCAGGGGTTTTGGGCCCGTTTTTTTGGACCCCCAGCAGGGAAATTTTGGGAGGTTAGGTCCCCCAGCAGGTTATGGGGAGTTTATGGGTCCCCCCGCAGTATTGGCAGGTTTTGGGTCCCCCAGCAGGTATATAGGAGGGTTAGGGTCCCCCCAGCAGGTTATGGGCGGTTAGGATCCCCCAATAGGGAGTATTAGGGAGGGTTGAGGGTCCCCAGCAAATGGGTGGTTAAGCCCCCCGCAGGTATATAGATAGCTTTTATAGGTCCCCCAGCAGGTTTAAAAAGTATTTTGGCCCCCAGCACGTTATATTTTTAGGGAGCTTATAGGCCTAAAAACAATTATAGGTAATTTTAGCTCCCCCCTGATGTATATAAGTAGTAAACCCCCGTGGGACAAAAAAAAGTAGATAATCCCCCTCACAAAAATTAAAAGTTGTAATAGCCCCCCCGCAATTTAAAATGAAATAGTGTAATGCCCCCCCCGCACTAAAAAGTAATTTTAGCCCCCCCCCCCGTATAAAAATAGATAATGCCCCCTGCAGTATAAAAGTAGATAAACCCCCTGCCTTTTTAAAAATGATATCCCCCTGCAATTTTAAAAGTAGATATAGCCCCCTGCACATATAAAAATAATAGAGCCCCCCCCCTGCACATAATAAAAAAGTAATATAGCCCCCTGAATATAAAAAGTAGATTAGCCCCCCCGCACAATAAAAAATAAAATAGCCCCCCCGCACTTTTTAAAAAGTAGTGTGCCCCCGCACAAAAAAAGTAAATACCCCCCCCAATTAAAAAAAGAAAGAGCCCCCCCGCCATATTAAAATACATGTAGCCCCCCCCCCCGCAATTTAAATTAGATTTTACCCCCGCATGAATTTGCGCAAATTAAAAGTAATAAAGCCCCTCACATACCCAGTGGGTGTGCCCCCTTTTTTTTCATTAGTCAAGGCCCCGGGCAGCTGATAGGAGCCCCCGGTTTCACTGGTTAGGCCCCCTGCCAGAGTACCTGCCGGTTCCGCCCTTTTTCAAAAAATTAAAAAAGAGTGCCCCAGCACATAAAAGTTAGCCCCCCCTGCCTTTAAAAAATTAAGCCCCCCTAAAGATAGTTAGCCTGGTAGGGGTTAGGCCCCCCGGCCGGGGGATTTGCCCCGCCAATAAAATGAAAAAGCTGATGGTTAGGTTCTATGCAGAAGGAATACTCAGTAATCCTGCGACATAGAAGGCTGGTGTCAGCTGATAGTTGCAGCTGACACCCGCCGGTAACAACAGGGTAAGAAGCCGGCTCCGTTCCCTGCTGATTGACTCTTGAGACACCGCGGCGATCGCAGCCACATTGTTTAAATGATTGAGAAACAGTGCTATGCACTTTGATCTGAACCCCTCCGGCAAGACTGCGGGGTGCCGACCCATTAACATGGCGGCTGGAAGCCTTATGAAGGATTCCATCACAGCCATGTTTAACTTTTTTATCACTTCCTGCCCCTGGCAGAAGGTAACAGAACCACCATCTTTGAACAACCTCTTACATTGTTTACATAATGCAAAAGAGTATACTAACGATTGCGCCTCCTAAGGCTATGTTCACAGGGCTTAAACCAAGACGTAATTCGGTCCGTAAGTACGCGCCGGAGTGCGCCTATTACGGGCTGAAAACGTCCTGGTCATTACGGTAATCCACAGTTCTCATAGAAAACTATGGATTACATCTCCTCTCCCTGCTCGGTGAATACGCCGAGGGGGGAGATAATTGACAGGTCACTTTCTAGCGGCGTATAGCGCCGCTAGTAATAATTGTCTATGGGCCGGCGAGGTGCCGCCCCTCCCGCTCCCTCCCCGCCCCCGTCCACACGGCGTAATTGCAGGGCGTAATTACGTCCCGCAGTTAAGCCGTGTGAACATAGCCTAATAGTCAAGTACCTTAGGGGGATTGAAAGTTAATTAAAAAAAAATGTTTAAAGTGAACCTGTCACATAGGTTATGCCCCCCTTGCTGAGGACAGCACAAGCCAGTGTCAGACCTGCTGTTTCCAGCGCTGTGTCCCTTATTCTGTAAGATGCTGGAGTTTTCGTGTATTTAATGCTCAAATCTGCAGTTTTCAGCCAGAAGAGTCATTCAAAGAGTCAGTTTTTTTCAAATCCCGCTCATCTGAGGCTAGGCCCGCCCACCTCAACTGACAAACCTATTACTTTGAATAGCTAGAAACATGTGAATAACTGTCAGTGGGCGGAGCTAGCCTTTGGTGGGTGGGGCTAACACCTGCTCATGAATAAGATTTGAGGGGTAAATTGACTCTAAAACTGCTGCATCTTACAGAATAAGGGACACAGCGCTGGAAACAGCAGGTCTGACACTAGCTTGTGCTGTCCTCAGCAAGGGGGCATAACCTATGTGACAGGTTCCCTTTAATGCTCAAATCTTATTCATAAGCAGGTGTTAGCCCCGCCCACCAAAGGCTAGCCCTGCCCACTGACAGTTATTCACATGTTCTACCTATTCAAAGTATAGGTTTGTCAGTTGAGGTGGGCGGAGTGCCTCGGGCGGGTTTGAAAAAACTGACTCTTTGAAGGACTCTTCGAAGACTCTTCTGGCTGAAAACTGCAGATTTGAGCATTAAATACACGAAAACTCCAGCATCTTACAGAATAAGGGACACAGCGCTGGAAACAGCAGGTCTGACACTAGCTTGTGCTGCCCTCAGCAAGGGGGGCATAATCTATGTGACAGGTTCCCTTTAATGCTCAAATCTTATTCATGAGCAGGTGTTAGCTCCACCCACCAAAGGCTAGCCCCGCCCACTGACAGTTATTCACATGTTTCTACCTATTCAAAGTACTAGGTTTATCAGTTGAGGTGGGCGAGGTTTGAAAAAAACTGACTCTCTGAATGACTCTTCTGGCTGAAAATGCAGATTTGAGCATTAAATACACGAAAACTCCAGCATCTTTCAGAATAAGCGACACAGCGCTGGAAACAGCAGGTCTGACACTGGCTCGTGCTGCCCTCAGCAAGGAGGGCATAATCTATGTGACAGGTTCTCTTTAAAGCATAAAAAATATTGAAAGTTGAAATCACCCCCTTTTTGCCATTTTACAAATAGAAATAATATAAAAGTTACACATAATTGGTATCTCCGCATCTATTAAAATATGACATCATTAAGGCTACATCTACACAACAGTAAGGCTATGTCCACACTGCACAGGAAAACGATCGTATCTTCAGCGCTTTACGTTTTTTAAAAGCGCGGAAGATACGATCGTTCGTGCGGCCCCATTGACGGCAATATGAAAGACGAGCTGCAGTCTCCACAGCTCGTCTTTTCTCTGCTCGTCTTTCGGCAGCAGCGTATTATACAACATGTCGTATAATACGCCGCCGCTTCTCGTTTTCTCGCCGTCTTCTTGTACAATACAATTGTGTGGGCGACGTCAACAAAACGAGAACCGACCACGGCTTTTGCACAAAGCGTGACAAAAAACGCAGTCCTGCATCGGAGAAAAAACGTCCGCTTTCAGGCCGTATTTTGTCCGATGCAGTGTAGACATAGCCTAATTTAAAATTCAGTAGTTAAAATCCGACTGTAAATCATCCTTATAGACTAATAGAATATCCGAGCTGTATTCTACACAGCTTGGAATTTCAAATCAATAAGCTTATTTCACTTGAAAACGGCAGATTATAGAACTGGGACAGGTGAATTCCGAAAACTGCAGCGAATAAATGGGGCAAAAACTAGTCCAAAAAAAGATTTAAAAAGAACGAGTGTAAAATACGGATTACAATCCCAACGATTCTGCAACACAGTTTTTCTGCAACCTGGATTTAAAAATTTGCAATTGAAATAAAATTTGTGAACTATTTCAGAACGGGCTAAAAACAAATCTCTGCATGAATATGCATTTAGGGCGACATGTATGAACGGGGCTGTGCCAGAAGTCTGGCGTCTTTTCAGCCCGAGATCTGGCGCTATAGTTTTAAACCTGCCGTAAGCCAATATCAGGCGCATTATAGAGCAGCCGTGGCACTTTGTAATGCGCCAAATTTCGGGGGGGCATGAGGGAGTTGTGTCGCACTACAACCGTACTAAGCTACACATTTATAGCTTCAGTACGGCAATTCCAGGCGCATTACTGCTGGAACAGGTAGAGCACTTTCAAAGTGGTTTACCGGAGCCAGAAGCGTCGTTTCTGCACTAGAATGCGCCTGATTTATGAGTAGACCTGGTTCATAAATCAGGCGCATTCTACACTATTTATGTGCGCAGAAAAATTGGCGTCTAAGCTCCATAAACCATACATGTCGCCCTTAATTTATACAAAGCATCCCAAATTATAATAAGGGTTGTATCCAAAAACAAAAGGACAAGTGTTAAGGTTTCGTGTACATGTCTTCTCTGTTTTGGCTGAAAAGAAAAAACAGAAATGCACAAACTACACTTTATGAACCTGACCTCCCAGTTTCGGTGCATACCTTTTATGTCATTCCAGCCAAAACAGAGAAAAGACCAGAAAAAAAAAAAAAAAGGATGTGTGGGTTTCCCCTTTAATACTTTTAATCTCCTTACAATGCATTTTCGGATTTCGGATTTAGTGAAACAAAATGTATCCATAGTATAATCAACTGATATAATGGGTCTTATGTATGAAAACTGTCTAGCAGTAAGACCTGAGCTCAGCTTTCATTTCATATGGTGCTCTGCAAAAAATAAAAGCTGAGCTTTTTATGGTGTTTACTTTTTTTTTAATCCCACTAAGAGATAACCATTTAACACTTTTTTTTTTTACACTTGGTAATGTATTATATGTAGCATGTATGAATATACTAACACATTACTTTTTGTATCAGTATGCGCAGGCTGCAGTCAGGGCAACACACAGTGTGCCCTGACCGCAGGCTTGCTATACAGACAGCCCTGGGGCTACTCTAGGTCCCCAGGGATGACTGTACAGACATTCCCTGTGCTCTATCTGGTCACTGGGAGTCCCTATCACCTGATGGAGCAGGGAAATGCCCTTTGATTATGCTGCGGTCACTGAACGTGTGTTAAACGCTGGGGATTGGAGGCTTCCTCCACTCACTGCCGTTCAAAGAGACTACCCTAGGATTGGAGCTGTTAACTACAGCTCTGTTTCTAGCAACTTTAGACGGCAGGCGTTAAGGAGTTAGGGTATGTTCACACGGCGACTTTGCAGGATGTATTTCGGGGAGTAATTACGCTGCAATATGCCCAAAGTACGCCCCGCAAATACGGTAATTCATGTGTAACTTTTTTTTTTATTCGTAAATGGCAAAAAGGGGGTGATTTTAAATTTTAATTTTTTATAATTTTTTTTACACTTTAAAACATTTTTTTCTTTAACTTTCAGTCCCCCTAGGGTGCTTCACCACTAGGGGGCGCAATCATTTTTACAGCCTAATGCATTGTAACACAATGCATTAGGGTGTACAAAGATGGCGGTTTTAGTACTTCCTGCCTAGGGCTGGAAGTAGCAAAATCGAAAACATGGCGGCAATGGAAGCGTTCACAAGGTTTCCAGCTGTCATGTTAAGCGATTTCGAAGCAAGTGCCCCAACTGCAGTGAGGGACGGTGCGCAGCACCATTTGTTTCTCATCTTAGACGCCACCTTTTGCCACGGCGTTTAAGGGGTTAAACAGCGCGGGATGGCACCATCGTCCTCCCACGCTGTAACCGCCGGATGTAAGCTGCAATTAGCAGCTAAAATCCGGCAGCTATGTAGCGGGTCGTGCTGCAATCCCGCGACAAAGCCTCTTGCCGGCATTAGGACATACTGATACGTCCAATTTCAGTAAGGGGTTAAATTCTTAGTCCAGACGGTATTTTATCATCTTTTCATTGGCTTTGGGGGACAGGTCTGTCCACGTTTTGCAGATTTACCCATCCTCCTATTCGTTGCATAACACACCCAAAATCCGGACGGAAGTTTGTGCATGAACGCTGGTGGTCTAAAAATCTTCCCAGTACAAAACTGTGCAGTATAGACTACTGGACAGATTTTCTAGTAAAGTAAATGGAGGTGGTTGGTGTCAAATCCAAAAATTGTCTGAAAACCTGACTAAAAACCCTTGCCGTATGGACGTACCCTTAGCCGACAAAATTCAGGAACAGAGATGCCAAAATGACCACTAGAACCAAGCAAAAAAAAAAAAGCCAATTTAGCAATGAGGTGTGATACAGCTACTGGCTGGGAGTTGAGGGATTAGCACATGACTCAACTACTCACTGCTGACAGATTAATATTTTTAAGTGCATAATTCGATAAATGGAGGATGGAAAGCCGAAAATTAAACCAAAAATAAAGTACTTAACTTATTATCAGAAATTAAAACCAAAATATTGACAGATGATGTTCAAATTAACTTTTCCCATTTAAAACGCGCTAATGGAGCACGTTTTGGGCAAGGTAGTGTTTATTTTTTAAAACTCACGGCCCCTTTTTTAGGGACACCAGCTATAACGGGGGTTTGGGCCCCCCCTTTTTCCTTCAAAAAAGCCTCAAATTATTTTTGGCAAGATTCCACAAGGTGTTGCAACGATGCTCAATTGGACCAAGGGCCCAAAGATGCCAAGAAAAAAATTCCCCCCCCATACACCACCACCCAGCCTGAACGTTGAACAAGCGGATGGATCCATGCTTTTTTGTTGTTGACGGAAATTTTTGACCCCACATCCGAATGTGCAGCAGAAAGAGAACCATCAGACCAGGGAACGTTTTTTTTTCCAATCTTTTTGTCCCAAATTTTGTGAGTTGGGCAAATTTGGGGCCCCCGTTTCCCTTTTTTAGTGAAAGGAGTGGCACCCCCTGTGGGTTTTTGCTGCTGTAGCCCATCTCCTAAAGTTGGGCCCTACTGTGGTTCAGAGATGCTCTTCTGCCCCCTTGGTTGTAACGGGTGGCTATTTGAGTCATGTTGCCTTTCTATCAGCTGAAAGTCTGCCTTTCCTTTGACCTTGGCATCAAAAAGGCATTTCCGCCACAGGACTGCCCCCTCCCCGGATGTTTTTTCTTTTTTTGGACCCTTCTCTGTAAACCCAGAGATGGGTTTTTTTTGGGGAAAATCCCCGGGGAAACAGCAGTTTTTTGAAATACTCAGACCAGCCTTCTGCACCCCCAACCCTGCCACGTTTAAAGGCACTAAAATACCTTTTTTCCCCATAATGATCTCGGTTTAACTGCAGGAGATTTTCTTGACCATGTCTACATTCCTAAATGCACTGGGTTGCCGCCATGTGATTGCTGATTAGAAAATTAAGGTTTAAAAGAGCAGTTTGACAAGGTGTTACCTAATAAAGTGGGGTGAGAAGTTATACCGTACACAGATGATAAATGAATGATGGCATTGGAAGCATCGCCAGCCTTGCCCTGAGGCTTTGTATAGTTAGCCAGAAAACAAATTACAGGTAATAATACCTCCTGGCTTATGCACATACTTGCCAACTCTCCCGCTTTTGGCGGGGGGGGGGGGGGGGGGGGTCCCGTATTTTGGTTCCCCCCCCCCCCCCCCCGGCAGAGTTGGCATTTCTCCCGCCGCCAGCAGGCGGCGGAGGCTCTTTAACTGACCGCGGCGACAGAATAGCACTGGTGCGCTCCTCTGGCGCCGCCGGGCCGTTTCCACAGGCGGATGAAGCGGCCGCTGCGGCCACTTCACCCGCCCGGAGTCTCGCTGAGCAGGGAGGAGGCCGGAGGGATCGCTCCCTCCTCCCTCCTCCTCCTGTATGTAGAGCGCCGGTGTGCACCGTACATACAGGTCAGCGGCGCAGGGGGAAGTGACGTGCGGCTGCACTCACTCCCCCTGCGACGCTGAGAGTACTCAGTCGGCAGCCTCGGACGTGCTGCAGGGAGCCTAGTCAGGTGAGTGGCTTTTATTATTTTATTTTTATTAGCTTTAGGGTGGCATCTACCTGGCAACAGAGGGGGCATACCTGGGAACAGAGGGGCACTACCTGGCTACTAATGGGGGGGGGGTCTACCTGGCAAACAATGGGGGCACTACCTGGCAACAAGGGGCACTACCTGGCAACAGAGGGGGCACACCTGGAAACAATGGGGGCACTACCTGGCAACAGAGGGGGCACTACCTGGCAAACAATGGGGGCACACCTGGCAACAGAGGGGGCACTACCTGGCAAACAGAGGGGGCACTACCTGGCAAACAATGGGGCACCACCTGGCAACAGAGGGGGCACTACCTGGCAACAGAGGGGGCACTACCAGGCAAACAATGGGGGCCAAACCGGGAAAACAATGGGGGCACCTACCTGCAACAGAGGGGGCACCTAACCCGTCAACAAGGGGGACTACCTGGCTCACAATGGGGGCACTACCTGGCAACAATGGGGGCATACCTGGCAAAAAGAGGGGGCACCTACCTGGCAACAAAGGGGGCACTACCTGGCAAAAAATGGGGCATCTACCTGGCAACAGAGGGGGCACTACCTGGCTAACAAAGGGGGCAATACCTGGCTAACAATGGGGGCATCTACCTGGCAACAGAGGGGGCACTACCTGGCTAACAATGGGGGCATCTACCTGGCAACAGAGGGGACAACTACCTGGCAACAGAGGGGGCACTACCTGGCAAACAAAGGGGGCACTACCTGGCTAACAAAGGGGGGCATCTACCTGGCTAACAAAGGGGGGCATCTACCTGGCTAACAAAGGGGGGCATCTACCTGGCTACAGAGGGGGCATCTACTTGGCTACAAGGGGGGCATCTACTTGGCTACAAGCGGCCATCTACCTGCCTGTAAGGGGCACTACCTGGTTACGGGGGGCTACTACCCGACTATAAGGGCATCTACCTGGCTTTCTTCCAAAGCCGTTATGCAGTTAGGTGGAGTGGGTGTGGCTTTTTGAAGGGCGTGGCACACCGGCAAGACGGGCGAGTCCATGTAAATTTTTGCCGCTACGCGCGCCACCCACTACAATCTCCTGCTTTTTCAATTTCAAAAGTTGGCAACTATGCTTATGCATTAGATGCATGTTCACACTACAGAGGGTGTGCCATCTGTCTACTCGTGCCTACATTATGTGCATACCGCTTTTTTTTAATACATTTCTTCATTACGATTATGGATGATGTTGTTTTGAGCATTAGTTAGGACTCCCCTCCCACCCCCCAATTTAGACAAAATTCACTAAATAAAAGCAGGACAATTTAAATCTACATTACGCGTTTCACGAGTGTACAAACTCACTTCTTCAGTTTGTACACTCGCGAAACGCGTAATGTTTTAGTGAATAAAGTAGTTATTTTAATGTCTCTCTTAGCGCTCTACACTTTCCATTTTTTAAGAACTTTTATTTAATCCTGACACTATTGTGCACCTTTGGCGTCCCACGTGGAAACCGAGGCGGGAAGGCTGGAGCAGCTTTGAATCTAAAACCACCGCGGCGGAGTTTACAAGCGATCTGGCGTGCTGTACCGTACTAAGTACAGCCGAAATAGGTGAGCACTTGACCTCCCCCGAAATTTAGAGTGGTGTTTTGTAAGATTTCAGCCGCGCTCTTTTTTCCAGTAAATACCGTATCCCTGGAGAGTTTTGGGGGCTTTGTCCTTAAAAAGTATTTCGGAGACTACTTCTTCGATATATGGGCTCTGATTGGTCGCTATGGGCTCTGATTGGTTGTTATGAGCTCCAATTGCTTGCAATGAGCTCGGATTAGTTGCTATGAGCTCTGATTGGTTGCTATGAGCTCTGATTGGTTGCTATGAGCTCTGATTGGTTGATATGGGCTATGATTGGTCACTATGAGCTCTGATTGGTTGCTATGAGCTCTGATTGGTTACTCTGGCCTCTGATTGGTTGCTATGGGCTATGATTAGTATGGGCTCTGATTGGTTGCTATGAGCTCGGATTGGTTGCTATGGGCTATTATTGGTCACTATGAGCTCTGATTGGTTGCTATGAGCTCTGACTAGTTGCTATGAGTTCTGATTGGTTGCAATGAGCTTGGATTAGTTGCTATGAGCTCTGATTGGTTGCTATGAGCTCTGATTAGTTGCTATGGGCTATGATTGGTTGATATGAGCTCTGATGGGTTAATATGGGCTCTGATTGGTTGCCATGGGCTGATTGGTTGCCATGAGCTCTGATTGGTTGCTGTGAGCACTTATTTGTTGCCATGAGTGATGATTGGTTGGTATGGGCTCTGATTGGTCGATATGGGCTCTGATTGGTTGTTATGAGCTCCAATTGCTTGCAGTGAGCTTGGATTAGTTGCTATGAGCTCTGATTGGTTGCTATGGGCTATGATTGGTCACTATGAGCTCTGATTGGTTACTCTGGCCTCTGGTTGCTATGGGCTATGATTGGTTGTATGGGCTATGATTGGTTGCTATGGGCTATTATTGGTCGCTATGAGCTTTGATTGGTTGCTATGAGCGCTGATTATCAAGGGTATTTTAAAAAACAAAAATTTCTTTAAAAAGTGGGAAAAGCTCTAGAGCGCTAAAGTTAAAAAATTACTATTTATTTTACATATACATAACGCGTTTCACACTCGCTTCCTCAGATGTATCGATTCCTCAATTTAACAAGCTTTATATACATTTCCTGTCTATACACAGATCACTACCTAAGAGGATAATTGATTCAATTAGTGTCTTAATTGTAAACATTTCACCTCATTACTCTCAGGTTCATTCATAAATAAAGTCATTGATACAAGTTCATTCATAAAACGCCATTCGTAAAATTCCATTCATAAAAATCCATTCATAAAATGTGTCTTCCTAAAAAAGGCTATTTAAAAGGTATTATATGATTTATTTTATCTGATCTATTTGATATACCTATTTATATTAATATATATGTATATATATATGTATATATACATATAAATAAATTTATAAAAGAATGGTCCTTTATTAATTTTTGTATTAAAAAGAAAAGGAAAAATATATGGATAAAAAATATATAAAAGAATATTATATAGATTTGATCTCAATCCGTTTATCTGCGAGTCACGGGCTTACACTATAGATTCAAAAACTTCATTTAATCCATGTGGTTTTAGTGTATTTAGTTTATAGATCCAATACATCTCGCGGCTGTTTAATTTTTTTTATTCTATTTGGCACTTCTTCCGGGATGAATTCAATGGGTTGGATGACTGATTCTAGCTCATTACTATTATGAACTTCAAGGCAATGCCTAGGCAGACTGTGAACAAGTCTACTATGCTTCACGTTGTATCTGTGTCGCCTTAGGCCTCGTTCACACGGCTTATTTTGCCGCGGATTGGCGCCGTACTGGGCGCCGGATTTGCGCTGCAGTACGGCGCCAATCCGTCGGAGTCATTACGGTAATCCACTGCTCTCATAGAGAACAGTGGAATCCGTCGCTCCTCCCCGCTCGGTGAATCCGCCACGGGGGGAGAAAGTGACATGCACATTATTTACGGCGCGTACGCACCGTAGATAATGCATTGTCTATGGGGCCGGGAGCGGCGACCCCCCGCGCTCCGGCCCCGCCCCCGCCCCGCCCCTTATTCTCGGCGGATTTGTGAGCTCAATACGGCGCACAAATCCGTCGGGAATAAGCCGTGTGAACACGGCCTTAAGCGTTTAGATAACTTAATTGTAGTTTTCCCTACATACTGTATGCCACAATGGCATGTGATCAAGTAGATTACAAAGTTGCTAGAACAAGTGAGAGGGTCTTTTATCTGAAACTCCTCTCCTGTCGACGTGGACCTGAAACTGTCACCTTTTTTGATCACTTCACAGCATTTACAAATAAAGTGGCCGCATGCATAAACTCCCGGTTTTTTCTTTTCTCCTTTGTTTTCACTCTCCTTACTTGGTACAATATGTTTTTCTTTATGTTGTTTTAATTGCGAGGGAGCCAGGATGTTTTTCATAGTTTTAGCTTTCCTGTAAATAAATTTAGGATGTTCAGTCAGGGCACTTTTCAGAACTGGATCCCTCCTCAGGATATGCCAATGGTTTTTTCTAATATTTTGGATTTCCTTGTACTGTGAGTTATGAGTTGTTATAAAACTCGTTTCAAAAGAACCTCCATCATTTTTTTCCTTCGTTTTTTTTATTTGATTCAAGATATTGTAATTGCGTTTTAGACGCCGCTTTCTTTCGGGATCCCTCAAGCAACTTTTTGGGGTAACCTTTTTGAATAAACTTCTCCGTGAGGAGATCTGCCTGTTCATTAAAAGTATTTTCTTTTGTACAGTTTTTCTTTATCCGACAATAGTGGCCATACGGTATATTATTTACCCATTTCTTTTGGTGATTTGATTTGTAAGCCAAATAATTGTTAGAGTCAGTCACTTTGAAATATGTTTTGGATACTATTTCATTATTTTCTACATAAAGGTGCAGATCTAAAAACACTATTTCTGTTTTATGGAATGTGGCCGTGAATTTTATTCCCCAGTCGTTCTCATTGATAAAGCTCACAAAATTTTCAAAAGTACTTGGGGGGCCATCCCAAAAAAACAGAAGATCATCTATGAATCTTCTGAAGTATTTTATATGTCCGACGAATGGGTTCTCTTTTGATTCGATATATTGTTTTTCAAAAAGACCCATGAACAGGTTGGCCAGCGATGGGGCAACTCGTGTCCCCATCGCCGTGCCGACCTGCTGATGGTAATGTACATGATCATAACTAAAAAAATTATTTTTCAAAATCATCTGGAGACCCTTGATGATAAAATTTTTGAATTTTTCAGAGAAAACAGGTTTGTACCGCTCTCAAGCCCAATTCGTGCTTTATATTGGAATAAAGAGCGGTAACGTCTAATGTGGCTAAAAGGAATGTTTCTTCCCACTTTTTTCCAATTAGTTCATTTAGAACCGAATTTGAGTCTTTGTCATAACTCGGTAATTTTTCTACCATGGGCTGTAATTGTAGGACCAAAAAATGAGACAGGTCTGGTCACTATGAGCTCTGATTGGTTGCTATGAGCTCTGATTAGTTGCTATGAGTTCTGATTGGTTGCAATGAGCTTGGATTAGTTGCTGTGGGCTATGATTGGTCACTATGAGCTCTGATTAGTTGCTATGGGCTCTGATTAGTTGCAATGAGCTCTGATTAGTTAATATGGGCTCTGATTGGTTGCTATGAGCACTTATTTGTTGCCATGAGTGATGGTTGGTTGTTATGGGCTCTGATTGGTTGCTATGGGCTCAGATTGGTTGCTATGGGCTCTGGTTGGTTATATGGGCTGTGATTGGTTGCTATGGACAACAAAGACCGTCTTACTGCTGAAGTGTACTTTTTGTTGGTACTATTTAGGGATAGATGTGACTTTTTGATCACTTTGGAACTTTCTTAGTGATTTTTTTCTCATTAATAGCAAAAGGGGGTGATTTGAACTTTTAATATTTTTTTTACACTTTGATATCGTCACTGTTGTACGTCTTATTGTGTAAAGTTCACATAAAATATGCATTTTGCGCATCAAATAGCATAGATTGAACATAGCCCTAGGACTTGTTCACGCAACTTATTTTACAGAATACATGCGCATTTGTAGGAGGGTTTTTCATGCAGTTTTATGTGCGTTTTCTTCATTTGATGTGTCTTTTGATGCTTAGGGTATGTTCACATGGCGTTTTTGGGTCGGTGTTGGATCCGAAAAGCGGATCCAAAAACGCTGTGGCAAGTAGATCTAAAACAGATCCACGCAGCTGCGTGTTTGGCTGCAGCAGGAGCGCACCCTATCATTTTAAATAGGGCTCCTACTGAGTCTCTCGGACCAAGAATTGAAACGTCAATTCTTGGAACGGATCCGAAAGACCCAGTGAGACGCATCGGCGATCACTCGTGTGAACGCTGACGCGTGTCTCATATTAAAAGCAATGTAAAAGCACATTGCTATTTGTGAGCTGCGTGTTTGGGGACCGACAGACGGATCCAAACACGCAGCTCAAAAGCGTATGTAACACGGACCAAAAAACACAATGTGAACAAAGCCTTATTTTCATGCAGTTTTCTTACAATCGGGAACATCATTGTACTTGACCTGTTATTTGCTGCATCAACGTGCCAATATTGCTCCGGCACTTCTGATTTTTTTTGTTCATTGTGTAATGCGGGGAACGGTGTGTTAAAAAAAATGCTTGATGTGCATAAGGGAAATAACCCTTATGATCAAAAAGACCCTATTGTTTTTCATGTGCATTTTGATGCAAAAACACAAAAAAAATGCATGAATTGTGCGCATCAAAGCTATGTGAACCTGGGTAACACATAAAAAAAACGCTCCAAAATAAGCATCAACAAAATATATAATTTAGTACATTTTTTCCTCATCCTCACTGTAGGATATCTATGCTCAAAAGACACATTATCCACAAAAGTTTGACACGCACTCCAGTTTTTCACAACATGGAAAGCAGCGGGAAACTATTGCTGCACATTTTGCGCATAAAGCGCACATAAAAATAAAACGCATCAAAAAAACTTCATGTGAAAACAGCCTTACAAACTCTCCATACACCTGGACCCAGGTCTACACTTGTGATACATGATCACCACTGGACAAGGAAGCTGACGATGAGGTGAATACTGTCAGGTGTAATCTATTGTAGATGCTATGGAGGACAGTCCGGGGTAAAACCGCTCGTTTTCCAACCACAACAAGCTGTAATGGCGCCACATTTCCCTCAGAATAATAACTGCGCCACAGACCGCGCGCATAGTTGCCGGGCAGCGGGCGTGGCTATCTGAGAGGCGGGAAACTAAGCTCCGCCTCTCACCCAATCTCGGCGCCAAAACCTCCTGTTAGCGCTGCTCTCGAGCCCCGGCGTCCAGCGGCGGGCGGTGGTTGTCATGGAGACAGCGGCCTGAGGCGACGACTATACTTCCCCTGGAGAGGACAGAATAATGGCGTCCTATGTATATAACACTGTCCTCAATGACGAGTAATAAAGTTGAGGCTGGTGCCCCCGAGCTGGGGCAGTGTATGTATTATAAACCGGGGGACTGATCACAGTGTGTAGCCGTCATGAGTCAAGAGCTAGCATAGGAAAAAATGGTAGACTAACCCCTCAGTGTAGATAGAGCTAAACTTACAAGAGAGCCATATATAGTGTGTTTATGAGGTAGAGGTTTATATATATATATATATATATATATATATATATATATATATGACATAAAAGTGACATACACTGCTATTAGGGGTATATATGTCAGATATGAGGTGATAAACATTAGTTTAAGGTCAATTTACATCAAATAATTTTCCCCCAACTTGTCATATCCATTGGGATATTGTAAAATGGTGACCTACAGATGACCTGTCGGGGACATAGGGTTGTGTTAGGCAGTCGTTTTCACCCCTTGCTTGTGGTATCCCTGGGACACTTTGGTTCGGGCACTGTGTATTGGGACACATTGCTTGGGCATTGTGTATGCGGACACTTTGATTTGGGCAATGTGTATGGGGACTCCTCCTGTCAGTGCCTGTGGTGCTGTGTATGTGCACTGTGCTGGGTGTACTCCTCCTGTGGTGCTGTGTATGTGCTCTGTGCTGGGTGTACTCCTCCTGTGGTGCTGTGTATGTGCACTGTGCTGGGTGTACTCCTCCTGTCAGTGCCTGTGGTGCTGTGTATGTGCACTGTGCTGGGTGTACTCCTCCTGTCACTGCCTGTGGTGCTGTGTATGTGCCCTGTGCTGGGTGTACTCCTCCTGTCAGTGCCTGTGGTGCTGTGTATGTGCACTGTGCTGGGTGTACTCCTCCTGTCAGTGCCTGTGGTGCTGTGTATGTGCACTGTGCTGGGTGTACTCCTCCTGTCACTGCCTGTGGTGCTGTGTATGTGCACTGTGCTGGGTGTACTCCTCCTGTCAGTGCCTGTGGTGCTGTGTATGTGCACTGTGCTGGGTGTACTCCTCCTGTCAGTGCCTGTGGTGCTGTGTATGTGCACTGTGCTGGGTGTACTCCTCCTGTCAGTGCCTGTGGTGCTGTGTATGTGCACTGTGCTGGGTGTACTCCTCCTGTCAGTGCCTGTGGTGCTGTGTATGTGCACTGTGCTGGGTGTACTCCTCCTGTCAGTGCCTGTGGTGCTGTGTATGTGCACTGTGCTGGGTGTACTCCTCCTGTCACTGCCTGTGGTGCTGTGTATGTGCACTGTGCTGGGTGTACTCCTCCTGTCACTGCCTGTGGTGCTGTGTATGTGCACTGTGCTGGGTGTACTCCTCCTGTCAGTGCCTGTGGTGCTGTGTATCTGACTTGTGCTGGGTGTACTCCTCCTGTGGTGCTGTGTATGTGCACTGTGCTGGGTGTACTCCTCCTGTGGTGCTGTGTATGTGCACTGTGCTGCGTGTACTCCTCCTGTCACTGCCTGTGGTGCTGTGTATGTGCACTGTGCTGGGTGTACTCCTCCTGTCACTGCCTGTGGTGCTGTGTATGTGCACTGTGCTGGGTGTACTCCTCCTGTCTCTGCCTGTGGTGCTGTGTATGTGCACTGTGCTGGGTGTACTCCTCCTGTGGTGCTGTGTATGTGCACTGTGCTGGGTGTACTCCTCCTGTGGTGCTGTGTATGTGCACTGTGCTGGGTGTACTCCTCCTGTCAGTGCCTGTGGTGCTGTGTATACTCCTCCTGTCAGTGTCTGTGGTGCTGTGTATGTGCACTGTGCTGGGTGTACTCCTCCTGTCAGTGCCTGTGGTGCTGTGTATGTGCACTGTGCTGGGTGTACTCCTCCTGTGGTGCTGTGTATGTGCACTGTGCTGGGTGTACTCCTCCTGTCAGTGCCTGTGGTGCTGTGTATGTGCACTGTGCTGGGTGTACTCCTCCTGTCAGTGCCTGTGGTGCTGTGTATGTGCACTGTGCTGGGTGTACTCCTCCTGTCACTGCCTGTGGTGCTGTGGATGTGACTGGCAGGACTCTCCTCCTGTAACATGTGGCTGGGTGTAGTTATTTGTTACTACAGCAGCGGTACAGGATATAGCACAGTGCCCGGATGCGGCATCATCCAGTGCCGGAGTATAGTGTATCAGCGTTACCTAGCAACAGAGCGCAGCTGACGTTCTATTGTGTCACATGACCAGCGTGTCAGACAGGTCTCCTGCTGTAGAGGCGCTGGCGGGGCGGCCCTGCTGCTGCAGCAGATAATGTACGAGGGTAGTGATAATCTCGACTGCCGCCGGTGCCTGTATGTACAGCACAATGTCACTGGGTCCCTGCGGCAGGCACACATACGTGGTAGTCATCATATGATCGGCATGTACAAGCTCTATACTCCGTGCTGCTCCATGTGTGATCACCGTCAGGATGGCCGAGCGGTCTAAGGCGCTGCGTTCAGGTCGCAGTCTCCCCTGGAGGCGTGGGTTCGAATCCCACTTCTGACAGCAAAGTTTTTGTTTAATTCTTTTTTTTTTGTACGTGCTACAAAGTTCAGTCATTGCTGTTACAGTAGATATACTGGGTGGAAGAAAAAATAGTGGGATACATAGGAAAGCAGGATACATCTGTCTATCTATCTATCTCATATCTATCTCCTATCTATCTATCTATCTATCTATCTATCTATGTATGTATCTATGTATCTCATATCTATCTATCTATCTTTATATCTATCTATCTATCTATCTAATATCTATCTATCTATCTATCTATCTATCTATCTATCTATCTATCTATCTATCTATGTATCTATCTCATATCAATCTATCTATCTATCTATCTCATATCTATCATATCTATCTATCTATCTCATATCTATCTACCTATCTACTATTAAAGTGGATTTATTATGTAAGTAAATATATTTGTGGACAATATTTTTTTATATGAAATCTTTTATTATTAATATTTTGTTTTTTGCTTATTTTTTATGTTATTAGCTTTTTTTTAACTGCAATAAGTGATACCTATTTTTAATTTTGGAGTGAGCCCGTTACATATGGGTTATTACTATTGTGTGGGTACTTTAGTTTTTTATTCCTTTTTTTAAGTGTGTGTAACGTATGGACCATTTACTTTTTAATATGAAATATTTTATTATTCATATTTTGCTGACTTTTTATGTTAACTTTTTTTTTTTTTTAACTGCAATGAGGGATAACTATTTAAAAACAAAAAGAAAAAGTGGATAGACGCTCACCAGGGTCTCCTGCAGCTTGAGGTTCAACCACTGATCCTTCCACACACAGTGCTACGGAAATGGGTGTCCGGCTGGAGACGCCCGATGATGATAGGTATGATGAAATGGGGCTTGTTCCGGCACTCGTGCTCCAGATATAATCCAAATATAATCCAAATAGGAAAAACGCACTTTATTGAGGTAGTTAAAAACAAATTAAAAATACATAGCCACAAACAAGTTTGTGGCTATGTATTTTTAATTTGTTTTTAACTACCTCAATAAAGTGCGTTTTTCCTATTTGGATTATATTTGGATTATATCTGGAGCACGAGTGCCGGAACAAGCCCTGTTTCATCATACCTAGGGATAACTATTTGTAAGCTTGGAGTGAGCCCGCTCCTCAACCCCTCAGCACAGTTTGGACCTACAGATATATCCATTTGCGCTAAGGATTTAAACTTACATCACCATTGGGCCATAGGGTGCAGTCTTGTTACATCACTGTGATCCTGGCTTTAGGCTGGGACTACGCGCTGCTATTACCGTCCACAGCAACTGTGTGAATTACAAGTAAAGAACATGTGAACACAACTTTCAGATTTTCCTCAATAGAAGAACTGTCAGATCATTTATGGTCAATTACCCTTCTAGGAGCCGCGGAGTAGATTTGTGATCACATGTGACACTGAAGTCATGAAACACCCAGTAAAAGTATGTTGCCTTCCACCCACTAATGCACAGCGGATGATGTGTGTGTCCTCAGGCCTTCAGCCCAGCACTGAGCGCCGGTGGGTTTAGGGTAAGCTGATTATATTCTGGGTGTATACTGTATACTAGTGGATATGTATTTATAGGCATGGCTCTCTAAGACAAGACTGCATAACTTCAGCCCGGGATTTACAGATCCCTGCATGAGCTAATCAGAATTTCTCATTCACGTGAAGCAAGCACGCTGCAAGGCTGGGTTCGCGTGATGTTTTTTGATGTGTAAAGTGCACATTTTTAAGCATAAAAAAAGGGGCCAAAAAAGCATCAATATTGTCCCGTTATTTGTTATGGAGATACACACAGTTAGTGCAGGGAGTGCGTCTTTTTACACACCAGCTGATGCATTACACAATGCATAAAAAAAGAAGTGAGTGCGTGTCGATCCCTGGTGCGTAATTTGCAGTGAAGAGTCTTCTCAGTTTGAAAAAGAGAAGAAAGTGATCAAGCGTAGCTTCCACTGTAGGATAAAACAAAGAACCATTATTGAAAGTCCAATAAAAAGGATGGTCCATGGCAGAGGCAGACACAAGAATGTAAAGACGCCGACGCGTTTCGGGATGCTATCCCTTAGTCATGGCATGCTATAATAAATAAACTCTACCCCTTATTATATAGTGACTAATAGACGTCACTGATGTACGGCATCCACTCACCTGGCACCAGGAAGACCCGCCACATGCGGCCACCACAGCTCCGACCCGACGTCAAATGGGAAATGACGTGAGTGACTGCGTCACAGCGAATACCGGAAAACCGCATACGCGATCCGCTCACAAGCAAAGGGCGACCACGCATGTCAGTTTTAGTCTGCAAACTACATCTTAGCAGCCAAGCATGAGTGGTCACTACACTCCCTGCTCACATACTGTCCTGTGGTCAAGAAGGCTCCACTTGGTCTCCTCTGGCCCTTTAAAGGGGTTGTCTCACTACAAGGATTGCTGCTTTTTATGTTAAAGATCTTGCAAAAACAAGTCACTTTGCAATATGTGTCCATTAACAGTGTCCTACCTATTCCTAGATATCCCCTCTTGTATGGGTTGCATCAGCTCCTCAGGTCATTATAGCTACAGAGCTGTTCTGTCTCTCATGATAGGCTGCCAGCACTGGTTGCTATAGCTACAGACCTGTTTGATCTCTCATGATAGGCTGCCCAAACATGGTCGCTATAGCTTTCAACTGGCTTCTATGCGCCTAGTGGAAAAACCGTAAACATTCCCCTAGATTCAAAATGAAAAACAGGACTGAGGTGAATCAAACAAAGTGTGAGCCCAAAAACCCCTTTTTGTCTGGGGGAACCAGGAATTTCTCCCCTTTTTCCTCTTAGCGTACCCTGCCAGACCCCTACTACAACTGATGTTCCCAATTTGTCTCTCTCTCTATCCCTCTCTCTTTACCCCTCTCCACCACCTTTGATAATGATAGATCTCTCCACTTCCTTAGCCTTCTTCAGGATCTGTATCTCTTTATGCATAGTGAGGGAGGGGCCTGCCCCCTGGGCCAAAACCGGGTTGTGGGGAAGGAATGCTTTTCCCATGCTGGGGGAAAAACTTAAATTCATAACTACCAAACCCAAGTCTAAGGGTTGTTTTACATGGCGTAATTTTTTGGGTTTGCATTTTTGCCTACAAGCCAAAAATCCCCGTTTTTTTTTGGCGGGGGGTTTTCCCCTATTTGGGGGGCCCCCCCCCCCCCCTCCCGGGGGGTGGTGGCGGCGGGGGGGGGGGTCCTTTAAAAAAGGGCCGGGCGCCGGGTAGCCTGGGGGCGCTCTCTGGCGCCGCCGGGGCCTTCCCAAGGGCGGGTGAATCCGGGGGGGGGGTCCGCTCACCCGCCCGGGGGTCTCGCGAGCAGGGGAGGGGGGGGGGGGATGCTCCCTCCTGCCCCCCTCCCCTGATGTCCGGCGCCCTGTGCGCCGTTTCCCATGTCAGCCACAGGGGGAAGTGCGCGGGGGGTGCACTAAAATTCCCCTGTGACACTGCTGAGGGAGATATCCAGGGGGCGGGGCCCCCTCTGCAGGAGCTGGTAGGTAAGTGGATTTTTTTATTTTTTTTTTTTAGTTTTAGGGGGGCACTGTCGGTACAATGGGGGGTCTACCTGGTACAAATGGGGGGCAATACTGGAACAGAGGGGGCATACCCGGCAACAATGGGGGCACTACCTGGCAACAATGGGGGGGGACTACCTGGCAACAGAGGGGGCACCACTGGTTTTTAATGGGGGGGCACACCCGGCTTTTCTAAAGGGGGTACACCTGGCCAATGGGGGGTTTTTTTACCTGGGAACAATGGGAGGGATACCTGGGTAAAAGGGGGCATAGGGGGGACTACTGGGGTACGTGGGGGCACTACCTGGCTAACGATGGGGGCACTTTCCTTTGGTACGGGGGGGCACTACCTGGCAAAAAAATGGGGGGCTCTTTCCTGGCCAAAAAGAGGGAGCACTACCTGGAAAGCAATGGGGGCATCTACCCGGGCCAAAAAAGGGGGGCACTACCTGGGGAAACAATTTGGGGGCCTACCTGGCAAAAAAATGGGGGGCAATTTTCCTGGGCAAACAATGGGGGGGTACTGGCAAAAAAATGGGGGACTTTCCTGGGGAAAACAAGGGGGGCATCTTTCTGGGTAACAATGGGGGGGGGGGGGAAAACAACCGGGGGTAAACAAAGGGGGCATCTTTTCCTGGCTACAAATTTGGGGTCTACCTGGCTAAGAAGGGCCATTTTGGCTACAAGGGGGCTCTACCCGCCTGTAAGGGGCATACCTAGTTATAGGGGGGTTTCACCTGGTATAATGGCAATTACCTGGCTTTCTTCCCCAAAACCGTTTTGCGTTGGTGGAGTAGGGTTGTGGCTTTTTTTAAGGGACGTAAGTGGGGGCGACCCCTGTATCCCCTGCTTTTTCATTTTTCAAAAGTTGGCAAAAATATGATTTCGCCCGGTATTTGCACTTCAAATTTCCCGAAATACATCCGCAGCTCTAGAGAACTTTTGAATTTCCTTTCAATGTGGTGATTGTTTGCCGGGGGGGAGAGAATGACCATATCACTTCTTTGCTGATAATGAAGGTGAATGGTGTCCACTGTAAAATGTGTTCGGTCTCGTTCCAAAATCAGCAAAACCAAAACCTCCCCAAAATAATTTTTAACAGGGCCCTTAAAGGGGTTTTCTCACCCTGCGCTTCACAGAGCCACAAGCCATCTTCAGACTTGCCTTCCTGGCCCCGCGTAGGTGGTTCAAGCATGATTGGCCAATCCTCTGCTTTTTTCCCACTGAGGGGTGTAAGTAAAAATTTAATGCTTAGAGGGGTTTTAATCTGTAGTGCACAAGGTTACATAAAAAAACCCAAAGGGTTTTTAAAGCTTTTTAAAATTTAAATTTTGCTAAACAAAGCTCCTGGTAGAGATAAAGGGGGAATTCACACTATGTTTTAGCGATACCCCTAAAAAAAAGGGCCAACTATTTGGGGGCATATAGTGTGCACCCCCGATCTGTGTGTGAACAAATTTCCCTAAAATCTTTTTTAAATGGGGCCCTTTTTCCCACCTAAAAAGTGGCTGAATTTTTTAAAAAACCTTTTTCAAACTTTCTTTTTTTACCCTGGGATTTTCCCCGGCTACTCCTAAAATTGGGGTTTCAGTTTTAAACATTTTTATAAAACCCCCAAGGGGTATACATTTTACATTTTCAATTTTTTACTTGGGGGAGGGGGCTTTTTTAGAAACATTGAAAAAAAAATATTTAAAAAAAAATTTGGGGGGGGGGCATAAAAAAAGGGGAAAAAATTAAAAAACCCAAAAAGTATTTTTTTTGATTTTAAAAAAAGGGGGGCCTTTTTTAGGGATAAAAAAACAAGGGGGAAAGGTTTTCGCGAATTTTTGGCTACATGAAAACCTTAGGGCATAAAAAAAAAACAAATTTTTGGCCTTTTACATAGGGGGGGGGCTTTCCCCTAGAGTGGTTCCCCCCACTATTTTTTTCATTACCCCAAAACCCCAAATTTTTAAAAAGGGGTTTTTTCCCTTTTCATTTTTATTCGCTTTAAAAAAAAAAGTAGAAAAAAGGGAAAAATTTTAAAAAATTTTTACCCAAAATTTTCATTGCTGGTTTTTGATTTTTTTCTTTTCCCCCTTTTGGTTAAAAAACGTTTTTTATCTTCATGGTTTTGTACAAAAAAAGCTTCCCGTTTTAAGGTGGGGATTAGGGGGGATCCTCTGGGAAACCCCCGGGCCAAAACGATGGCGGGAAAACCCCCCGGCCAGGGGGGGCGGAAACTAAAATAGGGTTTTCCCGGTTTTTTACCAGGGGGGGCCCGCCGCAAAACGGGATGGACTTGCTTTCAGGGGGGGGAGGCTACCAGGGTTTTCCCACCCCCCGGGGGTAAAATTCCTTTTCGGAGGGGAGGGCCCCTGGTGTAGGGGTGGTGCAAAATCGTTCCCGGGGGAGGCTCGGTTTGTTTGGGGGGGCAGGCAGGAGGTTTAGGGGCAGGGGGGGCCAAAAGGTTCCCTGGGCGTGGGAAAAGGCGGGAAGGGGCCCGGGTAGGGGGGGCAAGTTTTTGTGGGGGAGGGGGGGAAAAGGGGCAAATTTTGGTTTGGTACCCCGGTAATCAGGGGAAAAAAGGCTAGGAAAAAATTTTTTTTCTATTTGGGCTTTTAAAAGGGGAAATTTTAAAAAAACCGGGGGAAAACAAGGGCCCCCGGGGGAAAGGGGCCCCGGGTTAAATAAGGGGCCCGTTGGGCCGGGCCCAATTTCCCAAAAATTTCCGGTGCACTGGGGCCTTTATTTTTTCACAGAAACCGGCGCGCTTTTTGGGGCCCTAGGGGGGGCCAGGGGCGAGTGGCCGGGGGGGGGGAAAAGGAAACTTTCAAAAAGGGGGGGGCGCCGGGGGGCCCGGGGAAGTAGGAAAAGGGGAACCCGGGGCCGGGGAGGGGGGAGCGGGGGGCCCCCCCGCCCGGACAATTGGGGGGGCGGGGGGGTTGGGCCGGGTCGTGCGGGGGGCCCCCGGGGGGTGCCTGCGGGGGGCCCGGGGGCAGGGGGGGGCCCCAGGGGCCCCTCCGTGGGCAGTTTCCCCCCAAAACCCCCCTTTGGCCTTTCCCCCCCTTTTTTGGGGCCCGAAGGGGGGCTTCTGAAATTTAAAGTTACGGGGCCCCGGAATTTTTGTCCTTGGCTCTCAAGGGGGCCCCTTTTTTTCGGGGGCCCCAAAAACCCCCTTTCCAAAATTTTAATGAGAAAAAAAAAAAACTTTCCCCCCTGGGCCGGTTTTTTCCCCCCAACAAAAAAATTCCTTTTTCGTAAAGGGGCATCGGGTTTTGGGATCGGGGGCCTTTTAGGAGTGGGAGGAGTTTACCCCAGGGGAAACCCATTAAGGATGGGGCCCGGGTTTTTAGAAGCGAGGACATGGGGAAAGGGGGTTCGGGGGGGCCCCTTTTATTTGTTGTGGGGAAGGGGGGGAGTTGTATGCTTTCTGGGTTAAATTTTATTAAAACCTCGAATGGGGCCCAGGAAAACCGGGGGGGGGGGGGGCCCCCCGCTTTTTAGCTGGGGGGGCCTTGGAAAAGTATTTATTTAGCCCACAAAACCCCCCCCTTGTTTTAAAAAGGGGGCGGGAAAATTTTGGGGGGGGGGTCTTCGCCCTTTTTTTTCGGGGTTTTTGGGCCCTTGGGGATGAGGGGGGAAAACCTTGGGGGGTAAGGGGAAAAGGTGGGGTTTTGCTTCCAGATAGCTGTCAGGTTCCCGGACCAACCCCGCTCCACGGCGGGGGGGCCCCCCCGAGGGGGGAAAAGGGGGAAAAGGGGGGGGGGGGTGGGGGGGACTTTTTTCCCCCGTAGGACAATAAAGGGGAAAAAAAGGGGTTTCCAAACCCCCCTTTCCCAAATTTTCCCAAAGGGGGGTTATTTGGGGGAAAAAAAATCGGCCAAAGGGGAAAAAAAAAGCGGGGGGCCAAAACATTTCCTTTGGGGCGGGGGAGGGCAAAAATGGGCAGGGGAGCAAAAAACCTTTGGGGGGGGGGTTTACTCTCTCTAAACCGGGCCCCTTGGAATGGGGTGGGAAACCGGGAAGGGAAAAGGGCCAGTTTCACTTGTATTGGTTTTCAAGGGGAGTTTCCAGAATTAGAAAAAATTGGGACACCCCGTCCGACACTATGTCCAGGAACCCATCAGCCGAAAAAAAATTTTAGAAAAAATTTGACTGGGAAGGCAGGGGGGGAGGCAGACCCGCAGAGGAAAAAAGTGGAAAAAAAACTTTAAAACCGGTCCCACGGGGAAACCTGGGTAAAACCAGGGCCACATGGGGCCAAGGAAGCTGGTTTTAGTTGAGGGAAGGGGCGACCTGCCGGTTTGAACGGGGACTTTTCCGGCACAAAGTGCAGGAAACCCCGAACTCACGAACATCCTGGACTTTGACCCCCACCCGAAAACCGAAAGATAGGGGAAAAAACCTCTGTACTCCTGCTGCCCCGCCAAAACGGAGCAATCCCCCCTAAAAAGTATTTTATCTTCCGAAGAAGGGGCAACTTATGTCTTGCCGGGGGAAAAACGTTGTAGGGCTAAAAGGCCGGCAAGATTAGCCTTCGGAGGGGTAATTTTAAGAGGGGGGACTCCCCCCCCTCCAATCCAAGCACGGGGGGAGAAACCCTCGGGCCCTTACATTTCTTCCGCAGGGCCAAAATTTAAAGAGAAAAATTTTTTCGGAAAAAAAAAGGGACCAACACCTTCCGGGGTTTAAGCGTTGAGCTGCTGGGGATAAACAGGTTTTTATGTCGGTTAAAACTGACTTGGGGGGATGAGCCCCCTCCAAGAAAACCACCATTCCTCCAGGGCCCGCTTTAAAGGGCCAAAAAAACCCGGTTCCCCCAATAAAAATTCCTTTCTGCAGAGGAAAAAAACTTTTAAAAAAAAAAACCGCAAGTAGGTCTTCCTTTGGGGCCCTTTCTGGGAGATACAGCCCCCCCCCCCACTGAGGGGGGCCCTCGACCTCGAGAAAAAAAAGGGTTTCTCTGTAACGGGCCCGGGGAAGCACAGGCCAGATGCAAGGCAGAATTTAACCCGTGAAAAGGGCCCCCTCTGCCGCTGGTGGCCAAAAACTTGGGTTGGGTTTTTTCGGTTTTAATGCCACTAGGGAATACCAAGCGAGGGGAAAAAAAGGGAAAATTGCCCTTTTAATTTTTGACAAAACCCCAGCTCGGAACCCACCGGGCGCGGCCACTTTTGGACGGAGGGAAAAAACTTACGGGTTCAACGGGAGGCCCTTTTCGGGAAAAGAGGTAGCCGAAAAATGGGAGGGTCTGGGGGTTTTTCCCTTAGACGTCTGAGGGCCTGCTAAATTTAAATCATGGGGGCTCAAGGTCGGGGAAACACCAAATGGGCATCCATTTTAAAGAAACCCCTCCCCCCATTTCCAAAATTTTTAAAACTTTCTACATTTCAAGTCCGAAGGCAAAAGACCAGGTTAAAGCAAATGCCCCGCGATGTTAAGGGTCTTTCCCTTCATCGCCCTCACAAACCTTTTGAGGTTATAAGCCCCACTAGGTCCAGTTTAAATAAAAACCTTTGGCACCCAAAACCGGTCAAAAAGCTCCGGGATCAGGGGGAGAAGGGTAGCTTCTTTTCCTGATTTTTTTTAGGCCCGTAGTTCCCCATGCAAAAAACGTAGGGGGACCATCCTTTTTTAGCCACGAAAAAGAACCCGCCCCCCAGCTGTGAGAGGAGGACTTGCGAAATGAACTCCCTTCTGATATTCTCCTTGATTATTAGGTAGACAAGCCAGAGGTCTCAGGTACCGACAGGGGGTAAACACTGCCCCGTGTGAGAGACTCCCTGGCAGAGATCAATTAGGACAGTCTTATTGGTCGATGGGGCGGGCAAAGTCTCAGCTTGCTTCTCGTAGAGACTCTGCAAAGGCTTGATCATGGTGCTGAAGGGGCCGCCAGAGGCTGAGAACGGCACAGGAGAAAGCGGTAAGCACCGGGCCAAAGGTGCCACCAAACAGCGAGACGTGACACTCTGAACCCCACTCAAAGACTTCGCAACGTCCTGCCAGTTAAGCACGTGAGCATGGCGCAGCAGCCACGGATACCCTGGGAGAATGGACGAGAAGAACGGGGTAGCAGTAAAACGCAAGTCACTTTCTCCAGTGCAAAACCCCAACTTGTTAGGACCAAATAGGCTCAGTTGAGGAACCGAATTTGGATCCCTGAGAATCCCTCCACTTGACAGAGGAGATGAGTAGGGGGCTTCTCCATGTGGATCAACATGGAGAATATGCTGGGACACAGGGCAGCTTCCTAAGAAATTTCCCAGCTACCCAGAGTCCGAGGAAAGCAGCAACGTGAAACTGGGAACCCTGACCCATGCCGACGATCACACGCATGGTTCTGGTGAGGAGAGGCCTTCTCTCACCTAGGGACGCCTACTCCCACGTTACCCTAATTGCGCCCATTTCCGAACGCTGATGGCGCAGTGGGCAGGATCTGCTGAAAGGTCTGAACTGCACAGTAACAGACAAATATTCTCTCCATCACGTCAACTGGTTAGCTCCGTGCAGACATGTGGGCTCTATCCCCCTACATGGCCTCCTCAGCAGCAGGCCGATGAGGGCAACTGTGCGCCTTTTGAAATACTGGAGCCAACGAGGAGACGGCAAGGGGCTAAGCGGTTCCTCGTTCATGCCGAGTTCCTCCCTGCGCTCCGAGAAAACGGATGCCAATCGCGAGTGACCATGGAGAATAAGGTCACTCAAGGAATACGGGGAGTCCCCGGGCTGACAGGGCAATCCCTTGGATGCCGGTCTGAGAGGCCCCTTTTGAAGGTTGCAGTCCAAAGCCGCATCATTCCCATGATATAACTCGGAAGCCAAAGTGCGGAAACGTACATCATAATCTGCCAACAGAGGAAGTCCCCATGGTGGCAGGTTTTAGCAAGGCGTTCTCGTCAGAAGATAGCCAGGCAGTTCCTTGGAAGACACTCCTGAACTCAGGTGAGGAATGTAGCAATGTTGCCGTGATCCTGGTTGTGTCAGTCCCATATGGGTGGTAGCCCAGGCCAGGGCTTTCCCGGAGAGAAGGCCATGAGCACAAACGCCACCTTTGAACGTTTGGAAGAAATTGGTTGCCCAATTAATTTCGAGATGCAGGGAGCATGGGTGAAAGCCCCTGAGACCCTTGAGTCCCCCAACGAACTTGACGGCCATAGACAGACCGGAGCCGTGGAAGCCACGATCGGAGCCGTAACCGAAGGGTGCACGGGAGCCACGGGAAGGGTTGCCTGCTGCAGATTGGCCAGAAACTTTGCATCATGTGGATGATATTGGCTGAGTATGTGGATTTGCTGATCGATCTGTTGCACTGCTTGGCCACATATGGCGGGGTAGGTCGAGCGGTCGGGCCGGCATAGACATCGTTGGCGGGATCCATTGGCCTGGATATTATACTGTCACGAGCGGATAGTGGATCCTCTGGACCGCAGCAAGCGAAGGGTGTAAGCCACGCCAGGGATCGGAGAATCTAAGTAGGATCCCGGTTTTCCCACCAAGCCCTCGCAAGCGGATGGACTTTCTGTGGCGGAAGTCTTCCAGTCGCTACCCCTAATGTTACATGCTTGCGGAGGCAGCCGAGGTGCAGCGTGGGTACAAAAAGCATCAGCAGCACGTAATCGTGTGGAAGGTCAGGAGGTCAGGACAGGCGTGCAATGGTTTCGTGTCATGGACAGGCAGAAGGTCAGAGGCAGCGCGCAAGATCATGGTCGAGGAACGGAGCAAATGGTACGGTACACAGAAAATTAAACAAGGCTGGAATCTTCTCATAGGCAAAGGACACAAAGTCCGGCACAAGACTCAGGAAGGGGCAGGTTAAATAGGGCAGTAAACCGGCAATACCCTTTACCGGTGCACGGCCCCTTTAAATACACAGACCCGGCGCGCGCGCCCTAGGGCGGGAAGCGCCCCCGGGGGAACTGGAGCATCAGCAGGAGGCGCCCGGGTAAGTAGGGGGGAACCCGGGGGAGGGGAGCGTGCCCACCGCCCGACAGCGGCGGGGGGCCGCTCGTGCGGGGACCAGGGGGTGGCCTGTGAGCCGGGACGGGGGCCCGGGGGGCCCACCCTGACATTTCCCTAGGTTATTGTCCACCACTCTCGCTCTGCAGTGGAGAGGTGGGAGAAAAACACTCCCTGCTGTTTTTTATCAGCGCACAGAAGCTTTTTATTTTTTCTTATGAAAAAAACTTTAAACCCCTTTTAGAGTCGTAACTTTTTGCCCTGTGTTAATACCCCACCATAACCAATGCCCTCTACACTAACCTAGAAATAGCAGAGCTAAATGTCAGTACGATGTAAACCTCCCACAGTCTTGAGCAGGAAATGGGAGCCTGAAACTGTAGAACAAAACCCCAACTTGAACAGGGAAAAAGAAGCCTGAAAATGAAACAGCCTACAACCAAACATAAGTGGGAGCCTGAAGTGAGAAACCCCCCACACCGAACAGGAAATTGGGAAACCTGAACTCTAGAAACCCCCCACAGCCTGAAACAGGAATGGGAGCCTGAAGCGGTGGAAAAACCCCAGCCGAACAGGAAATGGGGCCTAAGCTGGGGAACCCCCACAGCCTAAAAAAAAGGAGCCTGAACGTAAACCACCCACTCCCTGCCCCGAAGTGGGAGCCTAACTTTTAGAACCACCCACTGCCTAAAAGGGGAGGGGAGCCTAAGCTGTAGAACACCCCCCTGAACAGGATGGGGAGCCTGAAGTGTAGAATCACCCTTGCCGAACAGGAATGGGACCTGAAGTTTGGGGAAAAACCACCCACACTGAGCGGGAGTAGACCTGAAGCTGGGGAACCCCCCAGCCTGAACAGGATATAAGAGCCTGAAGCTGTGGAACCACCCACAGCCTAAACAGGATGTAAGAGCCTGAAGCTGTGAAGAGCAGGGTCTTTGAAACAGCCGTATTGTATTTACAGGCCGCAGAGGCGTCTTGCTGGATACACCGCATGCAACCACTGAGGCCTGTGGTTGGTTGCAGACTCATGTGAAGAATGAATGGTGACATCATTGGCCCGGATCACTGGGACTGGCCATGGCGCTCGGGCAAGCAGGTTTACAAGGCAAGCAGGTTTACAAGGTAAGGTTTGTGTTGTTTTTTTCCACGTCTTCCCCTTATGACTAACAAGCCGGACTAGCATGGGTCAGACTGTATTCACTGGCCTCTAAAATGATGAGTTAAAGTGAAGTGTATTATAAAGTTGCAGAACTTTTCATTAAAAATCAGCCGGAATTTACATCATACTATGTCTATAAGGTAAGAAGAAAACAAAACAGAGACGGCACTCCCTTGTATAATATTACAATTTACAGCAGAAGAGAAGCTGGAAGAAAATGCGGACCCGGCGCCCAGTTCAGAAAGAAAAACCTCTTGTTGAGGCCGAAGATGGTGTTAAAAATTTAAGGCTTTTATTCCATAAAAAAAAATATCGATAAAAGAGTGTTAACATTTTTCCACCAAATAAAACACTAAACACTATGACGCGTTTCACGCCCGTACCGGCGCTTCTTCAGATAGAAAGTGTACACAACGGCCCCAAGTTTACAGGGTTTTTTAAGTGTTTTTATCAACCCCTGGCCCTGCAAAGGGGTCCGGCATGGCTCTTTTCCTCCCTGGAGGAGGTAGGAGAGCAATGCACAATCGGGAATGAAGCAAAGATTAGCTGTATGCTGCCTTGTCCTTGGGAAAAACCGGGGCCAAAAAGATGCATGGGACTAAAATTTAAAAAATATTTTTTATTTTATCAAAGGAAAAAGCGTTTCATGTCTATCCGACACTTCAACAGTTCCATGATAGGCACGAAACGCGTTTACCTTTGATAAAATAAAAAATACATCTATAAAGATACAGTCCGAGGAAAAAGCAGCATACAGCTCTTTGCCTCATTGCCGATTATACCATAAGGCAGGTGTAATATATAACCTCTGGAGGACCACAATCTATAGTGCAGGCCAAGAAGAGCTGGTTTAAAATGTACAGCGGCAACCAAGTCTTCTCATTCTTCTAACAGGCTCATGGGATATGGCGTTTTTGAAGTCACATTCCACTCACTGAATCTTGCAATATAATTGGGATTAATGCCATGTCTACAGCCAGCTGTTTTGGGATGTTTGCCCCTCATCAGTGCAGATTCTCAGTCTTCATCATACATGATTTTTTTTTCTTTCTTAAAGGGTTTCCCCACTTTGGACAACCCCTGTTTGTTAGAAGGATCCGTGACAAACAACAGATCATCAGCTCTAATCCGAGGGCGATAAGGCTGGCAGTAAGGCTAAGGGCCACATGTATGAAAACTGTCTAGGTCTAAAATTCACCTTGTTGCGCAAGCACCCAATAAAAGCACCCTTTTAATTTCATATGGCTCTTGAAAAATGTAAGTGGCGCTCTGATTGGTTGCTAGGGCAACAAGTGAATTTTAACCCTAGACGTTTTCTACAGGGGGCCCAAATTCACATGACTTTTTAAACACTCATTTGTTTAAAAAAATGGACTTATATGCTCAAAATGGACGAAAAAATAGTGGAATATGTCCATTGCCTGGGCTTACTGGAAAATTTTAAAAAGGGGTGCTGCATTATGTGTCTAAAGAAAAGGGGGAGAGCGGGGTCGAAATTTTTTCACATTTTAAATAGGGGAAAAAAAAGTCCTTCGGGAAACGAATCCTATTGGATGGGGCTAAACTTCGTCCTTAAAACATGTTGGAATCTATGTGTTCAAAGAAATTAAAGGGGTTTTCTCACTACAAGGTTTTTGGTTTTTTTATTAAAGATTTAAAAAAAACAATCACTTTGCAAAAATTTTCCCAAAAAAGGCCCTACCATTCCTAGATACCCCCTCTTGTATGGGCTGCATCAGCTCCTCGGTGTATAGTACAGACCTGTTTGATCTCTCCTGATGGGGCTGCCACTATGGTTGCTATAGCTACAGACCTGTTCAGTCTCTCCTTTAGGCTGCCACATGGTTGCTTAGCTCAGACCTTTTCAGTTTTTCAGATAGGTGCCAGCGCTGGTCGCTTGCTACAGACCTGTTCAGCTCTCAGAAAGGCGCCACGCTGGTTCTTAGCTACGACCTGTTAAATCTCTCCTGTGGGTTGCTAGCATGGACGTATAGCTACAGACCTGGCTTCTATGCGGGCCTTATAGAAGCCAGTAAAAACGCCCCCTAAATTTAAAAGTGAAACCAAAAAAACGGGATGAGCGGAGCCTGACTGGCAATGAGGGGGGCATCTAAGAGGGGCTCAGCATTGCTCCTGAAAAAACCCGTGTTGGAGCGGCAAAGGACTTACAAACTCCGGGGGACAACAAGAGAGCTGTTTCTCATACTCCTGGAGATTCTTCATTTCCAGTGTGGTGCGATGACTGCCGCAAAAAAGGGCCAAAAAGTGGAGAGTGGAGCTGAAAAGAACCGGGACACGTGGCTCTGCAAGAACACAGGGAAAGCAAGCAAAGGGTTCGCATGGGACACGGCTAAATTGGGGCCCAAATGCCCACAACCCTTTCCCAACATCTTCCTCTGGACAGAGTCTTCCATAAGAACGGGCAGGAGCTGGAAATAAAAAAGCATGGCTTTGACAGACAAGCAAAGAGCACAGGAAAGATAAGTGCCAGCAGCTGCAAAAGGGGAGCCAGCCCTAAACAAATACACGGGTCACTCCTAGTTTACAAAGCACAGAAAGAACAGAGGGCCACGCTGAGGGATGTGCTTAAAGCTGTTCACAATCCATACTGCTTTATACCCCCTGATAAAAGTTGGCGTTTTAAAAGGATAAAACATCATGGGGCTGTTATGCAGAGATATGTGAGGGGTAAAAGCTGCTAAAACCCAATCATGTTTTGGAGGCCCAATTCACTCCTATGCAGCGGGAGGGAGTGGGCACTTATGATCAAGGCATACTGCCAAGAGGACGATCTGGAGAACGCTCCCGCAGAAACAATGTGCGCTTGGGATGGGCCAAAAAAAACAGGGGGCCCCAACCCATCAGGTTCTTTGAACTGGTCACTAAATCTTTGGAAAAGGACCCTTTTACTTCTCTGTTTGCATTTGAGAGGGCGCAAGGGCCCCCAAAAGCCCCATTACCCCCGGGGCCCCGCTAATAGTGGGTTAAGCTGCTGCATTTTAAAGATGAGCATATATGGAAAAAGCGCGCCTTCAGCGGGACGTCATGGTGGACGGCTGTCGGATCCCCTTATCCGGTTTCTCTACAGAGGTTCAAAAAAGAAGAGCGCAGTTCCAGGATGTCAAGGGGGGGGCTCCCCCCCCGGGGGGGTGGTAAATACGCCATCTACCCCAGCCAACCCGAGTGGTGGCGTTAAAATTCACGCATTTCTTTGAAACTCAAGAGACGCTATGCAGGGTTTGACCAGAATGAATCCTCCAAAAAAGCGCAGTTCCAGAGGATTCGGGAGGATAAGTGATCACCACGTAAAATTTTTTCTTACTTCCCCTCTCTGATTTCCTTGCTTTATTTTTTCGCCGCCCCAAACCCGGTTCTATGTTTCATATTAAAAATAAATTTTTGGAGCAGGGAGTGGTTGGGAAGAATTTTAGTCTTATTTTATGCAGTTAAATTTTCCTTATTTCCCGGTCGATGGAGGACTTGAGCCCATTTTTGGGGCTGTTTAAAATTTTTTGCACATTTTTATTTTTGTATTTTGTAATTTTTTACAATTGGGGTTTACTGTTTATTTTCTGAGGGGGGGAGGGTTATCTACTCCAGAATGTTTTTGCTTCTTTGGAGGCAGGTCAGGCCCCCATCCTCATTTTGACAGTTAAAAAAACTTGGTCATTTAAAAGGAACGGTGTTAGATGGGGATAAGATAACATGTCTCTGGAATGTGGGGGGGAGATGCCCCAAAAAAAGATATGCGATGTTTAATTTTTTTCCCAAATCAGCCACTATATTATTTTTTCAAGAGAACTATGGTTCCGAAAACATAAAAATGGTTAAAAGGGGGCATGGGTGGGTTGGGCAATCATTGTTTACAAGTAATTATTCGAGGGCGCGTATCATCACCATAAATCCATTCCTTTTTGAATGTCGGGCTATTGAGAGAGTGGGGATGGGGTATATATGTGTATACTTAAAATTTTAAATACTTGCACTTTTTTTGGAAAAATTTATTCCTCCACCCTAAAAATTTGCGTCCCTTTTAAAACAGTGCTTAACTTTGGGATGGTTTCCTGATGTCCCTTTTATTATGGGGGATTTTAATCTGGGGGGTGGACCACATTGGGAAAAATTTATACAAATAAGTACTTACCCTAGCATTGACTCCTTTTGGGAACATGTTGGAGAGTTGGAACTTGTAGAATCTGGCGTGTAAAACCCAATGAGTTTCATTTTCCTGTTATTCAGTACGTATAACACATTGTCTGAATAGATTTGGCTTTGGGTAATCAGGGCTTGTAAAAATGGTTATAAAACTGGTATTTTTACACCTCCATTTCTGATCATTCGAATGCTGATACAGATTAAAATTCCTGATTTACCCTGGGAAATATGAGGCGGTGGATTTTTTAATGCTCTTGGTTGCCCTAATGGTCATTAAATTAGCGCAGTTTTTGGGGGAATTCTTTCAGGTGAATATAGACTCAGCCCGATCTACAGTGTGGGACATTAAAGGCATCCCTTTGAGGGGGGCTGACAGGGGAAATTAGCACCTTGAAGATTAAAGGGGGGCATAGAAAAAACTATCCGTGAGCAAGTCAAGCGCTGAGAATCGATTCGTTTTTCTTCGCACTCCCAAGCCGGGGGAGGAATGCTAAGGCGCAGGGATAGCTGAACACATTTCTATTAGATCTGCCCAAAAAAAAAGATTTTTAAAAAGCAAACTTATTTTTGGGGAAGGGGGGCGGGGGGGCCGTTACTTAGCCACTATCATTATTCCGAGGGGGCTCCAGTTTTATACCATCTCGACACGCCCGAGGCCCTTTAAAGACAGAACCCCTTTGGGTGTTTTGGGAATTTGGGGGATTTTTATAAACATTTTTACCATCAAGATTTTAGGGGTTTCCCCTTTTCAAACCAACAAATATTTACGGGATATAGATCTTTCCCCTGTTTAAGGCAGAAAAAAGCGAGAGGCATTTGGTGCGCCTCTAGTCTAGAGGAATGCAGGTGGCAGTTAAGACTTTGGGAAATAATAATCCCCGGGTTGGGTGGATTGCCTACAGAGGGATACAGCTTTGGGGAGGGTTTTTCCCAATTTGTTGGGGGTTTTTCAGGATGCGAGAAACACAGGGCGGGTTCCTGCTTAATGCAAGAGGCGGGAATAATATGTTTTAAAAAACCCGATAAGATCCTTTCTCCCGGTTATACAGGGCCCCTTTCTTAATCCCCGTGGATACCCAAAAACCTACTAAGGGGTTTTCGAACAGACTAACTGCGGTGGTACAGATCTGGCATCCCGATCAGGGGGGTTTTTTCCACGAGGGATACTCCAAAAATTTACGGAGACTGTACCTGAACCTGCAGTTCCTGTTTATAACGCGGGGGGAGGTCAAACTGTTCTTTAGATGTGCTAAGGGCCCTTTGAAAATGTGGAGTGGGAATTTTTGGCGGTTTTCATAAATTGGGGTTTTGGGCCAAAAAAATTTTTAAACCCGGATTTAAGCTGTTTTATTCTGACCTAAGGTAAGGTCAGTCTAAAAATTTACAATCAAGACGTTTGATTGCGAAGGGAAAAGACAGGGGTGCCCTTTGTCTCCCTTGCATTTGCCCTGCAAATTTAGCCCTTAGCAGCTCAGATTAGAGCAAAGCCCATATTGAAGGTTTTGGGAGGGAGGGTGGAGACAAAATGCCTTTACGCGTTTTAACCCCTTTTTTTTGGCTAAAACGGCGGCTCATTTCCAGAGGCAAATTTAAAGACAAAAAGCTTGGTGCCTACCGGGGTTTAAATTTTTTTGGGGGAGTTTTCCTTATGCCGTGGATCCCTGGATCAATTTACTCTCCCCAATTACCATTCAAGTGTCCAATTTTCCGATACCTGGGTATAAATATTTCTGTGAAATTTACAGGAAATTTTGGGGGGTTGAATTGGGTCCCTTGCTGTTAAATTTAAAAATAAATTGGGTTTTTGGGTAAAATTTTCCATTATCGATGCGGGGAAAATCAAATCGGTTAAAAAGATTTGGGGCCCCAGTGTTGTCCTCCCTAACTCTCCAATCTGGCTCCCCCAGAGTTCTTTTTTAAAGTCAATGCTATTTCAGAGCCCTTTTCTGGGGCAGGGCCATGCCGGATAAAACTAAAACTCTGCAATTGCAAAGGCGAGGGGGGGTTGCAATTTTCCCAACGCAGTTTAATTCTTGAGCACAACTGCAAAATATGAGGGGTTGGGTGGGGGGGGGATAAGGATTTAAAATTTAAACTATTCGCCCTATTTTAATTTTTCCCCCTCTTTTTGGTAAAGGAGGCAAAACTTTTTTAGGTTCACTCCCCCAAAAAATTTTCCCAAATTTTATCTGATGCATAAACTGTGGGGAAATTACGGGGGGATTTGGGCTTCAGGGTGCAATCCTATAGGGATTTTAATACCCCCGGTGCCGAAATTTTTTTGCTTTAGGGGTTTGATCATGGGGACTGGGCCTTCAATATGTCTCCAACTGCTTACAGACAGGGGGGGCTTAAAAGTTTCAGCAATTGAAATGGAATTTCCTTACCGCATAAAAGCTATACAAATACTTTTAGCTTAGGACGATTATAAAGAGAAAAATCAGACACAATCAATATAATGCCAAGTTTTCTCCGAAGATGGGTCAAAAACATCAAAACAACGAAGGGATGATATCCACTTTATATAAACTTTTTTTTGGGAAACTTTTTTCTAGAAAACCCCAAAAGATTTACGTAGTTGGTGGGAAGGGATATTGGCCCCTTTGAGCCTAATATTTGGGGGGGAGATACTGGAGACCATCCATTGATTTCGTGAGTGAACAGCATGAAATTTTCAATTATTCTTAATACATCGAGTTTACAGAACTCCTTATTTCTACATAAAATTGGGGAAATTTGGGCCCCTCCTTGTAATAGGGGGTCATGTTGACCGGCCCTCTGATGCATATGTTCTGGCATTGCCCTAAACTAGAGCGATATTGGATTTTTTTTTGTCCCAAATTTATCCGGTATTTTTAAATTACAGTGGAGCTGAATCCCTTGGTTTTTATTTTGGGGGTATAGGAGACTTAACGGGTTTTAGAGGCTGAGAAAAACGCGATTTCTAGACTTTTATTTGGCGAGGAAATTAATAGCGCAAAATGGGTGGGGTGCAGAACCCCCGTCGCACGGAGTTTTTTAATAAAGGGAACTGGCTGATTGCTCTGGGAAGGGGGTTATTATAAGAGAGGAGCCAAAATTTGTATAATAAAATATGGGGGTAAATGGTGGGTATTTGGTCTTGCTGCCCGAATTAGTTAGGGAGAGGGGGTTTGGAAATTTGGGGTTTGAGGGTTTTTGGACTGTGTCTATGGCGTTGTGGGATGGAGGCCGTCGACAGCCAGGTAAAATTTTTTTTTGTTACAAGAACTGACTGTTTTAATATTGCATTGCTTGTGATTTAATGGAATTTTTCTGCTTGAATCTGGGGATGGATTTGGGGGGGTGGGCTTGGTTGTGTTTTGGGGATAAAAGTTGAAAATTTGGTTTACAAGACATATCGTATTTGTTTGAATTACTTTATATCTGACCAATAAAAAATTTATGGTTAAAAAAAAAGAAAACAGGACTGAGGTGAGATGAATCAATGTAGTGAGACAACCCATTTAAATACACAGCTGAAATTCTATGCTGTCCTTCAGATTTCTGCCACATTTTACGTTATATTTTGTTGATAGAAAAATATGCTATGTGACCATAGCCTAAGTATCTAGATTCTCAGCACCACAATAGAAACTAAAGGGGTGTTCCCACCATAGACTTTGATGGTTATGGATAGGATATGCCATCAAAATCTATATCTGTTCAGGAAAGGGCCCCAAAAGTGCAGCTAAAATGGGAGTCAACCTTTCGCATTACTCTCCATTCTGTTCCAAGAGAGTTATGAGTACATTCCGAACATTCCGCTCCTCTATACTTTGGGAATCCAATGAAAAAGAAAGGAGATCCCCAAACGCTCCCCCAGTACTGGGAAACCCAAAAAACAAATTGAGATCACAGTGCTCCCCTGTATTGGGAACTCCCAAAGAATAGAATGGAGAGAACCAGGGTCACCATCAGAAATTTTGGGGCCCCATACAGCTGAAGCATCTGGGCCCCCCCCCCCCTCCATCCCCCCTCCCCCCCCGGGGACCCCTGACCTATGCGGGAGAAACCAGGTACAAAGGGGTCTGCAAATATTTTCTTAATTTATAGCTCCGGTGACATCTTGTCTTTGGGGGACTTCACTTTCCCCCTTTCTTTCCCTTCGTCCAGCCCCACGATGACTTCTTCGTCCCCCCCCGTCCCTGCAGAATTTTTCAAAACAAAACACCTGGAAATCGTCACTTTTTATATTTTCCCAACGCCCCCTCCCCCCATGTACAAACTCCCACCCTAAAAGGCCAAATGGGGATTATTACCCCCCGGAAATTATGGGCCCCCCTCAGTAGTAGGCAAATGGGGCCCGGGCGGTAGCTTAGCACCTCTAGGCGGTAGTAGAGGGACGTGGGTAGCTTCGGGCCCCGGGGGGGTAGTTTAGGGTTCCCATGTAGGTAAAGGGGGGCCCCCCTGGCTTAGGCCCCCCCTTGGGGTAGGTTTGGGCCCTTGTAGTTTTGGGCACCCCTGTGGCCAGAAAATCCTCCCGGTTTGGGGCCCCCCATTGTGGGCAAAAAAGGGTCCCCCCCGTAGTTTACCCCCCTGAAAGGGCAAAATACTCCCCCCCTGTAGTTTTCCCCCCTTTTGGCAGAATACTCCTCCCTGTAGATAAAGGCCCCCCTTAGGCAGAATAGTCCTTCCCCTTATATGGGCCCCCCTGAAAGGCGATAGTCCCCCCCCTGTAGTTGGGGGCCCCCTTTTGTAGGGCAAATAGTCCCTCCCTGTAATTTACCCCCCCTGTAGGCAAATAGTCCCTCCCCTGTAGATTGGGCCCCCCGGGTGGGCAAAAGCCCCTCCCCGTAGATTGGCCCCCCCTTTAGACAAAATAGTCCCCCCCCCTGTGTTGGGGCCCCCTGTGGCAGAAAAGTTCTCCCCTGTAGATTGGGGCCCCCCCTGTGGGCAAATGCCCCTTCGCTGTATTTTAGGGCCCCCCCTTAGGCAAAATAGCCCTCCCCTGTAGATAGGGCCCCCTGTAGGCAGAATAGTCCCCTTTTAATTTAGGGCCCCCTGTGGGCAGAAAATTTTTTATCCCTGTAGATTAGGCCCCCTGTGGAAATAGTCCCCCCTGTTTGGGGCCCACCCCTGTCGACAGGATAGTCCCCCTCCCACCTTTTTAGGGCCCCCTGTTGCCAGGAGAGTCCCCCCCATTTTTAGTGCCCCATGTAAGCAAATAGGCCCCCCGTTTTGGGGCCCCCAAAAGGAGCTTTTATTCCCCCCCCCCCTTTTTAGGGCCCCTGTAGGCATGTTTTTTCCCCCCCATTTTTAGGGCCCCTGTAGGCAGCATGTTCCCCCCCCCATTTAGGGCCCCTGTAGGGGGATAGTTTCCTCCCTGTTTTTGGCCCCCCCTTAACCCCCCTCCCCCCCCCCCCTAGCTAATTACTTATTTTTCCCGCCCCTCCCCCGGTTCTCCTTCCGCCCCCCTGGTCCAACCCTGCTGCTTTACCCTTTTGGGGGGGCCGAGGACGGGAAAGCCGCAGGGTCGCGAGAATCCTCATCGGGGGCCCTGCAGAGCTATGTATGGCAGGGGCAGGGAGGTATGCTCCCCTGCTCTCCCTTCATCTTAATTTTTTTGCGCGTCGCACCAGTGTCGGACGGGGGGGTTGGGGCCCACAGGGGAGTTGATCGGGGGCCCCCACCTACTGTACATGAAAATTTTTACCGGCCTCTGGGACATAAACGCGCCCATTTTACACTAATACAGGTCAAAACAGAACTGTATTGTGTATTCAATACAAGTGGGGGCACAAAATATGTCAAGTTAGCAATCATGAACAGGGTAATTAGCCCCATCCTATCCCCTCCCCCACATAAATTCCTCCCCCCCCACAACAATACCCCCCCCCACCCACAACAATACCCCCCTCCACCCACATACAATATCCTCCCCACCCACATACAATATCCCCTCCACCCACATACAATTCCCCCCCACCCCCACATACAATACCCCCCTCCACCCACATACAATATCCCCCCCCACCCACATAAAAAATATCCCCCTCCACCCCATAAAATATCCCCTCCCCCACAACCTTCCCCCCCCACCCACATACACTATCCCCCTCCACCCACATAAAATTTTCCCCCTCCACCCCATACCTATCCCCCTCCACCCACTAAATTCCCCCTCCACCCCTTTCAATATCCCCTCCACCCACATCAAATGCCCCCTCCACCCCCATACAAATCCCCCCCACCCACATCCAAGATCCCCCTCCACCATCATACAATATCCCTCCACCCACATAAAATATCCCCTCCACCCACATAAATTTCCCCCCAACCACATACAATATCCCTCCCACCCACATCAATACCCCCCTCCCCCACATAAAATTCCCCTCCACGTTTTCCCTTGGTCACGCACCTCACACCTTCAAAGATAAAACCAAAAAAGAAAAAAGTCTAACCCTACCCCGGGGTTCAGGGTTCCCCACTCTTAAAATCGGAACCATGTACACTGCCACTTTTCCCGCCGGGATATAACCCTACAACCCGCCATATAGAGACCACATAGGGGTCGAACCAGCTGGGGTATAACCTACAAACCCCCCATATAAGCCAAAATAGGGTCAGACCCCAGCTCAGGTAAAAACCTACAACACCACCATATAGAGACCACATAAGGCAGACACCAGCCCCGGTATAACCTAAAAACACCACCATTAAGACCCTAGAGGTCAACACCAGCTCAGGTAAAAACCTACAAAAAAGGGGAATTTTAGAGGCCACTAGGGCAGGACACCACCAGGTAAAACCCTACAATACCACCATATAGAGACCCATAGGGGGTCAGACACAGCCGGGGTAAATCACATTACAATATAAAAAATAACCTCTGAAATCGGGGACTACCGGGCTCTTATCGAGGAGTCGTTCTCTTCTCTTTGGTGTTCTTATTCCCTTTTTTTCTGCATCCGTTCCACACCGCCTGATGCTTGTCCCGGCCACAACTTCCCGCAAAAATTACCCCAAAAAATATCTTAAAATCCTAAATTTTCCGCATCTCTTTACCATTCCCCCCTTTGTAAAACTGCCCAGGGGTGGGAGAGCGGGTACAAGCCATAACTTGAGGCCGGTATCCTAAGGGGGGGAGGGTGGTGAGAGGACTAACCCTTGGAGAAAAACTACAATTTGGGGTGCCCTCTCAATTTATATTTTTCCCGGGAGGTGTCAGCCCTGGTAGGTAGGCAAATGGGAAGGTCCCAGGTAACTAGTAAGCCCCTTTTGGTAGGTAGACTCTCGCTGGATAAGTTGGTAGGCCCGCCCCCGTAGGCTGGGGGGTACCTAGCCCAGGTGGGTAGGGAAATACCCCCAGGGAGATAAGCAGGCCCCCCGTTAGGGAAAATAGATAGTCACGTTAGGTTGGCGGACCCCAGTTAGGTAGGATGTAGGTAGTGTTGGTGTCCCAATTAGTTAGGGTGTAGGTAGGGGGTTTCCCCCATTAGGTAAGCTGTAGGTTGTTTGGTCCCCTTTATATAGGCTGCAAGAGTTAGGGACCCCCTTTAGGTAGTTACGGCAGTTAAGGCCTCCTTTTAGCTAGGTGCAGGAAGTCACCCCCCCCCCCCCCCCTTTTTGTCTGTGGGGTAGTCGGGCCCCCTTTAGTTTTAGTAGTAGGGCCCCCCCCTTTGGTAGTCAGGGCCCCATTTCATTGCCGGGCCCCCCGTTGTAGTCAGGGCACCCCCTTTTAAATTGCCCCGGGGCCCCCTTTTTTAGTCGGGCCCCCCTTTTTATTTCAGGGCCCCCCCTTTTTGTCAGGGTCCCCCTCTCATTAGCCCCGGGGCCCCCTTTGTAGTCGGGCCCCCCCCTTTTATTTGCCAGGGCCCCCCTTTGTAGTCCCCCCCCTCTTACCCCCCCCCTTTGTGTCCCGGGCCCCCCCCTTTTATTTTCCAGGGCCCCCTTTGTAGTCAGGGCCCCCCCCCATTTCCAGGGCCCCCCTTTTTAGTCAGGGCCCCCCTTTGTATAGGGCCCCCCATGTATAAAGGGGGCCCCCTTTCATTAGCCGGGCCCCCCCTTTCATTAGCCAGGGCCCCTTTGTGTAAAGGGCCCCCCCTTTTTAGCCAGGGCCCCCTTTGTGCCAGGGGCCCCCCTTTTGTGTCAGGGCCCCCCCTTGTAACCAGGGGCCCCCTTTGTAGCCAGGGCCCCCCCTTTTTAGCCGGGACCCTCCCTTTGTTTGCCAGAGACCCCCTTTTTAGCCAGGGACCCCCCTTTGTAGCCAGGACCCCCTTTGTATAGGGGGCCCCCCC